>JAUKNK010000356.1:0-50194 GCA_030765055.1 Mantis religiosa | reverse complement strand
CACTTCGATCAAAATTTTTCTAAGTCCAACTCCGAGCGAAAAATTTCTAAGTCCCCGGGGCTTTCGTCTCTTGACCATGCCGGCAGTTGAGGCCTCGCCGCCCGAGGGCCGGAATTGTCGTCTTGTAGGTGTGGTGCAACGCGCCCATCGAAAAACGGGGAAATTTGCCAAATTCGTTCTTGGGATGTGTTTCCCTTTCTAAAAGAATGCCTCCGATGTATATTTCATGTTTTTAAAAAAATTATTTTTGCAAAATATCGAAACTTTTTCTAAGTCCAAATCGGCGCATAAAGTCAATGAAACAGGGCCAAATTAGCAGGAACGAGGCTAAGGATGTGTTTTCTTTATCAAACGAACACCAATGATGCATATTTCACATTTTTCAAAAAAACTTTTTTTCGGTCCGAAAAAAAGTTAAAGTCCAACTCCGAGCGAAATTTTTCTAAGTCCAGCCGCGTAGTACATGGGCAAACTACCACTTTCGGAACAAAGTGCTACTTAAAGGGGGGACAAATTTGCAAAAGCGAACCTTAGGATGTGTTTGCCTTATCAAACGAATGCCACCGATTGCATGTTTCACCTTTTTCAAAAAACATTTTTTTCACTTCGATCAAAATTTTTCTAAGTCCAAACTCCGAGCGAAAAATTTCTTAAGTCCCCCGGGGCTTTCGTCTCTTGACCATGCCGGCAGTTGAGGGCCTCGCCGCCCCGAGGGGCCGGAATTGTCGTCTTGTAGGTGTGGTGCAGCGCGCCATCGAAAAACGGGGAAATTTGCCAAATTCGTTCTTGGGATGTGTTTCCCTTTCTAAAAGAATGCCTCCGATGTATATTTTCATGTGTTTATAAAAAATTATTTTTGCAAATATCGAAACTTTTTCCTAAGTCCAAATCGGCGCAAAAAAGTCAATGAAACAGGGCCAAAATAGCAGGAAACGAGGCTAAGGATGTGTTTTCTTTATCAAACGAACACCAATGATGCATATTTCACATTTTTCAAAAAAAACTTTTTTTCGGTCCGAAAAAGTTAAAGTCCAACTCCGAGCGAAAATTTTCTAAGTCCAGCCGCGTTAGTACATGGGAGAACTACCACTTTCGGAGCAAACTGCCACTTAAAGGGGGACAAATTAGCAAAAGCGAACCTTAGGATGTGTTTCCCTTATCAAACGAATGCCACCGATGCATGTTTCACTTTTTTCAAAAAACATTTCTTTCACTTCGATCAAAATTTTTCTAAGTCAACTCCGTGCGAAATTTTTCTAAGTCCAGCATGGGGGAAGGTTCACTTTCTGTGCAAACCGCTAGTGAAGGAGGGACAAATTAGCAAAAACGATTCCTGGGACGAGTTTTCCCTGCTAAGCTGCATGCCTGTGATGTATATTTCGTGCTTTTAAAAAAATGATTTTTCTAAAAATCGAAAAATTTTCTGACTCCAAATCTGTGCAAAGCGCAGTGAAAGAAGGGACTAATTAGCAAAAACAGAACTTTAGGATGCGTTTTCCGTTATCTAACGTATACCAAGGATGCATGTTGCACATTAATCAAAAAACTTTCTTCGGTCTGATAAAAATTTTTCAAAGTCCAACTCGAGCGAAATTTTTCAAAGTCCAGCATGGGTGAACGAACACTTGCCCGTTGGCAAACCGCTTGCGAGAGAGGGGACAAATTAGCAAAGACGAATCTTGGGAAGAGTTTCTTCATCCAAATGAATGCCTGCGATGTATATTTCGTGTTTCTAATAAAAGTTATTTTTGACCAAAATCGAAACCTTTTCTACGTCAAATCGGGTGTAAAGCGCCAGTGAAAGAGGGACAAATTAGCATAACGATTATTGGGACGAGTTTCCCCTTCTAAACGAATGCTAGTGTGTATATTTCGTGTTTTTAAAAAAATTATTTTTTTTTCCAAAGTCGAAAAATTTTCTGAGTCCAAATCTGTGCAAAGCGCCAGTGAAAGAAGGACAAATTAGCAAAACGGAAACTTAGGATGCGTTTCCCTTATCTAACGAATACCAAAGATGCATGTTTCACATTAATCAAAAAAACTTTTTTCGGTCCGATAAAAATTTTTCAAAAGTCCAACTCCGAGCGAAATTTTTCAAAGTCCAGCCTGGGGGAACGACCACTTGCGTTGCAAATCGCTTGGCGGAGAGAGGACAAATTAGCAAAGACGAGTCTTGGGAAGAGTTTCTTCTCCAAAAGAATGCCTGTGATGTATATTTCGTGTTTTTTAAAAAAGTTTATTTTTGCCCAAAATCGAAGCTCTTTCTAAGTCCAAATCGGTAAAAAGCGCTAGTGAAAGAGGGACAAACTTGCAAAAACGGAACTTGGGATGCGCTTCCTTTATTAAACGAATACCAATGATGCATTTTTCACCTTTATGAAAAAACTTTTTTTCACTCCGATAAAAATTTTTCAAAGTCCAACTCCGAGCGAAAGAGTTAAGGGTTTCCCCCAAGGGAGGGTCCGGAGAGACCGTCGCGGAGTGCGTCTGGAGGTGAGCCAAAACTCGAAGTTCGGCGCCGAGTAGGAAAAGTAATGTTGCTGGGTACGCATTGCCAAGTAAGTGATCATGTTTGGGGATTCCTGGGCCCAGTTTTCTTTAATTAACAAACGGTCGTGTTATCTTGCAATAGACGTTAATCTTTGGCACACTGGTCGTAAGAAGCATTGTGCAAACTCGCTCGGATGACCTCGACCAAGAGGTGAACGCTACTTGCAAGGAAGTAGCCAAGGGTGACGTAATCGTGAGTCATCGCGCTGGTGTTATTGCGCATCGCTTCCATACAGTTTGAAACATAACGGCTAGAGAGGCCAAGCCGGACGCACGCGAGGGCTGCGCTTCTCCTTGTTTTCAACGAGAAATTCTTCCCGCCAAAAGCTAATTCGGCGTGGCTACTCTGCCAAGTTATGTAATTACTAATTACTGGAACTTCCTAGATATGAGATTATTTTTATTAGTAGCGTACGGACTCTCACAATGTTTTCCTTTCTTTTTCAGCAGTTCAGAACAAGGACCGCAAAGTCTACCGAAGGCGCCCATGATGGGGAGAACTCGCACCGGCCGACAACCTGCACCTGGAGAACAACGGAATTCAGGGATCACAGGAGCCACGCCTGGCTTACGTCCACTTCGCAGAACTAAATCTACAGTCCGAAAACACACACAACACCAGCCTGGGACCCCGCCAGGTGATTCCAGCCTCTTCCACTACGACAAGACGCCAGAAGCACGACGAGTTCAAACGTGTTCGTGTGTGCTAGGTGCAGAAAGTTTTCTGCGAGTGAGAAAGTGCTCTTAATTCGAGTGATATTCCACGTCTAAACAAAGTGCTCAAAAAGTGTTAGTGAAAGGTAAAGTCTGTCCAAGGAGAGCTAAATTAATTAATGCAAAAAAATGAATGCGCCTACAAGTGCAAAAGCTCTACAAGTGAAAACGAAATGTTCTAGGTCGAAACAGAGCGAAGTGAGAAAGTGCCTCTGAATTCGAGTGATATTCCACGTCTAAAAAAATGATTAAAGTGCCAAAGTTCGGAAAAGAGCAATTAATGAATGCGCCCACAAGTGCAAAATGTCATACAAGTGAAATGAAATGTTCTAGTCGAAACAGAGCGAGCGACAAAGTGCCTCTAAATGCGAGTGATATTTCACGTCTAAAAAGTGCACAAAAAGTGTTTGTGAAATGGGTTAAATAATTGAAGTGCAAAAGGTCATACAAGTGAAAAAAAAATGTTGTAGGTCGAAACAGCGAGTGAAAGGTGTAAAGAAAAAATGTGTGAAAAATTCAAAGTCCAGCGAGGCTAGAATGAGCGAAATAATCCTAAATGTGTCGTGCGAGTGAAATATTGCCAGTGTGATTAATTCAAAGTCCCACAGTGCCCGATTTTTCAAAGTCCAAAGAGGGCAGCAAGAGTGAAATAATTCTAAGTCCATCGTGTGTCGTGCGAGTGAAAAATTACAAGTATTAGCCGTGTTTTAAAAAAATTATTTCTTCCAAAATCGAAACTTTTTCTAAGTCCAAATCGGCGCAAAAAGTTAGTGAAACAGGGCCAAATTAGCAGAAACGAGGCTAGGGATGTGTTTTCTTTATCAAACGAACACCAATGATGCGTATTTCACATTTTTCAAAAAAACTTTTTTTCAGTCCGAAAAAAGTTAAAGTCCAACTCCGAGCGAAAATTTTCTAAGTCCAGCCGCGTAGTACATGGGAGAACTACCACTTTCGGAGCAAACTGCCACTTAAAGAGGGACAAATTTGCGAAAGCGAACCTTAGGATGTGTTTGCCTAATCAAACGAATGCCACCCATGCATGTTTCACTTTTTTCAAAAAACATTTTTTTCACTTCGATCAAAATTTTTCTAAGTCCAACTCCGAGCGAAAAATTTCTAAGTCCCCGGGGCTTTCGTCTCTTGACCATGCCGGCAGTTGAGGCCTCGCCGCCCGAGGGCAAGAATTGTCGTCTGTAGGTGTGGTGCAAACGCGCCATCGAAAAACGGGGAAATTTGCCAAAATTGTTCTTGGGATGTGTTTCCCTTTTCTAAAAGAATGCCTCCGATGTATATTTCATGTTTTTAAAAAAATTATATTTGCAAAATATCGAAACTTTTTCTAAGTCCAAATCGGCGCAAAAAGTCGATGAAACAGGGGCCAAATTAGCAGGAACGAGGCTAAGGATGTGTTTTCTTTATCAAACGAACACCAATGATGCATATTTCACATTTTTCAAAAAAAACTTTTTTCGGTCCGAAAAAAGTTAAAGTCCAACTCCGAGCGAAAATTTTCTAAGTCCAGCCGCGTAGTACATGGGAGAACTACCACTTCGGAGCAAACTGCCACTTAAGAGGGACAAATTTGCGGAAAGCGAACCTTAGGATGTGTTTGCCTAATCAAACGAATGCCACCCATGCATGTTTCACTTTTTTCAAAAAAACATTTTTTCACTTCGATAAAAATTTTTCTAAGTCCAACTCCGAGCGAAAAATTTCTAAGTCCCCGGGGCTTTCGTCTCTTGACCATGCCGGCAGTTGAGGCCTCGCCGCCCGAGGGCAAGAATTGTCGTCTTGTAGGTGTGGTGCAACGCGCCATCGGAAAAACGGGAAAATTTGCCAAAATTGTTCTTGGGATGTGTTTCCTTTCTAAAAGAATGCCTCCGATGTATATTTCATGTTTTTAAAAAAATTATTTTTGCAAAATATCGAACTTTTTCTAAGTCCAAATCGGCGCAAAAAGTCAATGATACAGGGCCAAATTAGCAGAAACTAGGCTAGGGATGTGTTTTCTTTATCAAACGAACACCAAATATGCATATTTCACATTTTTCAAAAAAACTTTTTTTCGGTCCGAAAAAAGTTAAAGTCCAACTCTGAGCGAAAAATTTCTAAGTCCCCGGGGCTTTCGTCTCTTGACCATGCCGGCAGTTGAGGCCTCGCCGCCCGAGGGCAAGAATTGTCGTCTTGTAGGTGTGGTGCAACGCGCCATCGAAAAACGGGGAAAATTTGCCAAAATTGTTCTTGGGATGTGTTTCCCTTTCTAAAAGAATGCCTCCGATGTATATTTCATGTTTTTAAAAAAATTATTTTTGCAAAATATTGAAACTTTTTCTAAGTCCAACTCCGAGCGAAAAATTTCTAAGTCCCCGGGGCTTTCGTCTCTTGACCATGCCGGCAGTTGAGGCCTCGCCGCCCGAGGGCCGGAATTGTCGTCTTGTAGGTGTGGTGCAACGCGCCATCGAAAAACGGGGAAATTTGCCAAAATCGTTCTTGGGATGTGTTTCCCATTCTAAAAGAATGCCTTCGATGTGTATTTCATGTTTTTAAAAAAATTATTTTTGCAAAATATCGAAACTTTTTCTAAGTCCAACTCCGAGCGAAAAATTTCTAAGTCCCCGGGGCTTTCGTCTCTTGACCATGCCGGCAGTTGAGGCCTCGCCGACCGAGGGCAAGAATTGTCGTCTTGTAGGTGTGGTGCAACGCGCCATCGAAAAACGGGAAAATTTGCCAAAATTGTTCTTGGGATGTGTTTCCCTTTCTAAAAGAATGCCTCCGATGTATATTTCATGTTTTTAAAAAAATTATTTTTGCAAAATATCGAAACTTTTTCTAAGTCCAAATCGGCGCAAAAAGTCAATGATACAGGGCCAAATTAGCAGAAACTAGGCTAGGGATGTGTTTTCTTTATCAAACGAACACCAAATATGCATATTTCACATTTTTCAAAAAAACTTTTTTTCGGTCCGAAAAAAGTTAAAGTCCAACTCTGAGCGAAAAATTTCTAAGTCCCCGGGGCTTTCGTCTCGTGACCATGCCGGCAGTTGAGGCCTCGCCGCCCGAGGGCAAGAATTGTCGTCTTGTAGGTGTGGTGCAACGCGCCATCGAAAAACGGGGAAATTTGCCAAAATCGTTCTTGGGATGTGTTTCCCATTCTAAAAGAATGCCTCCGATGTATATTTCATGTTTTTAAAAAAATTATTTTTGCAAAATATCGAAACTTTTTCTAAGTCCAACTCCGAGCGAAAAATTTCTAAGTCCCCGGGGCTTTCGTCTCTTGACCATGCCGGCAGTTGAGGCCTCGCCGACCGAGGACAAGAATTGTCGTCTTGTAGGTGTGGTGCAACGCGCCATCGAAAAACGGGAAAATTTGCCAAAATTGTTCTTGGGATGTGTTTCCCTTTCTAAAAGAATGCCTCCGATGTATATTTCATGTTTTTAAAAAAAATTATTTTTGCAAAATATCGAAACTTTTTCTAAGTCCAAATCGGCGCAAAAAGTCAATGATACAGGGCCAAATTAGCAGAAACTAGGCTAGGGATGTGTTTTCTTTATCAAACGAACACCAAATATGCATATTTCACATTTTTCAAAAAAACTTTTTTTCGGTCCGAAATAAGTTAAAGTCCAACTCTGAGCGAAAAATTTCTAAGTCCCCGGGGCTTTCGTCTCTTGACCATGCCGGCAGTTGAGGCCTCGCCGCCGCGAGGGCCGGAATTGTCGTCTTGTAGGTGTGGTGCAACGCGCCATCGAAAAACGGGGAAATTTGCCAAAATCGTTCTTGGGATGTGTTTCCCATTCTAAAAGAATGCCTCCGATGTATATTTCATGTTTTTAAAAAAATTATTTTTGCAAAATATTGAAACTTTTTCTAAGTCCAACTCCGAGCGAAAAATTTCTAAGTCCCCGGGGCTTTCGTCTCTTGACCATGCCGGCAGTTGAGGCCTCGCCGCCCGAGGGCCGGAATTGTCGTCTTGTAGGTGTGGTGCAACGCGCCATCGAAAAACGGGGAAATTTGCCAAAATTGTTCTTGGGATGTGTTTCCCATTCTAAAAGAATGCATTCGATGTATATTTCATGTTTTTAAAAAAATTATTTTTGCAAAATATCGAAACTTTTTCTAAGTCCAACTCCGAGCGAAAAATTTCTAAGTCCCCGGGGCTTTCGTCTCTTGACCATGCCGGCAGTTGAGGCCTCGCCGACCGAGGGCAAGAATTGTCGTCTTGTAGGTGTGGTGCAACGCGCCATCGAAAAACGGGGAAATTTGCCAAAATCATTCTTGGGATGTGTTTCCCTTTCTAAAAGAATGCCTCCGATGTATATTTCATGTTTTTAAAAAAATTATTTTTGCAAAATATCGAAACTTTTTCTAAGTCCAAATCGGCGCAAAAAGTCGATGAAACAGGGCCAAATTAGCAGGAACGAGGCTAAGGATGTGTTTTCTTTATCAAACGAACACCAATGATGCATATTTCACATTTTTCAAAAAAACTTTTTTTCGGTCCGAAAAAAGTTAAAGTCCAACTCCGAGCGAAAATTTTCTAAGTCCAGCCGCGTAGTACATGGGAGAACTACCACTTTCGGAGCAAACTGCCACTTAAAGAGGGACAAATTTGCGAAAGCGAACCTTAGGATGTGTTTGCCTAATCAAACGAATGCCACCCATGCATGTTTCACTTTTTTCAAAAAACATTTTTTTCACTTCGATAAAAATTTTTCTAAGTCCAACTCCGAGCGAAAAATTTCTAAGTCCCCGGGGCTTTCGTCTCTTGACCATGCCGGCAGTTGAGGCCTCGCCGCCCGAGGGCAAGAATTGTCGTCTTGTAGGTGTGGTGCAACGCGCCATCGAAAAACGGGAAAATTTGCCAAAATTGTTCTTGGGATGTGTTTCCCTTTCTAAAAGAATGCCTCCGATGTATATTTCATGTTTTTAAAAAAATTATATTTGCAAAATATCGAAACTTTTTCTAAGTCCAAATCGGCGCAAAAAGTCGATGAAACAGGGCCAAATTAGCAGGAACGAGGCTAAGGATGTGTTTTCTTTATCAAACGAACACCAATGATGCATATTTCACATTTTTCAAAAAAACTTTTTTTCGGTCCGAAAAAAGTTAAAGTCCAACTCCGAGCGAAAATTTTCTAAGTCCAGCCGCGTAGTACATGGGAGAACTACCACTTTCGGAGCAAACTGCCACTTAAAGAGGGACAAATTTGCGAAAGCGAACCTTAGGATGTGTTTGCCTAATCAAACGAATGCCACCCATGCATGTTTCACTTTTTTCAAAAAACATTTTTTTCACTTCGATAAAAATTTTTCTAAGTCCAACTCCGAGCGAAAAATTTCTAAGTCCCCGGGGCTTTCGTCTCTTGACCATGCCGGCAGTTGAGGCCTCGCCGCCCGAGGGCAAGAATTGTCGTCTTGTAGGTGTGGTGCAACGCGCCATCGAAAAACGGGAAAATTTGCCAAAATTGTTCTTGGGATGTGTTTCCCTTTCTAAAAGAATGCCTCCGATGTATATTTCATGTTTTTAAAAAAATTATTTTTGCAAAATATCGAAACTTTTTCTAAGTCCAAATCGGCGCAAAAAGTCAATGATACAGGGCCAAATTAGCAGAAACTAGGCTAGGGATGTGTTTTCTTTATCAAACGAACACCAAATATGCATATTTCACATTTTTCAAAAAAACTTTTTTTCGGTCCGAAAAAAGTTAAAGTCCAACTCCGAGCGAAAATTTTCTAAGTCCAGCCGCGTAGTACATGGGAGAACTACCACTTTCGGAGCAAACTGCCACTTAAAGAGGGACAAATTTGCGAAAGCGAACCTTAGGATGTGTTTGCCTAATCAAACGAATGCCACCCATGCATGTTTCACTTTTTTCAAAAAACATTTTTTTCACTTCGATAAAAATTTTTCTAAGTCCAACTCCGAGCGAAAAATTTCTAAGTCCCCGGGGCTTTCGTCTCTTGACCATGCCGGCAGTTGAGGCCTCGCCGCCCGAGGGCAAGAATTGTCGTCTTGTAGGTGTGGTGCAACGCGCCATCGAAAAACGGGAAAATTTGCCAAAATTGTTCTTGGGATGTGTTTCCCTTTCTAAAAGAATGCCTCCGATGTATATTTCATGTTTTTAAAAAATTATTTTTGCAAAATATCGAAACTTTTTCTAAGTCCAAATAGGCGCAAAAAGTCGATGAAACAGGGCCAAATTAGCAGGAACGAGGCTAAGGATGTGTTTTCTTTATCAAACGAACACCAATGATGCATATTTCACATTTTTCAAAAAAACTTTTTTTCGGTCCGAAAAAAGTTAAAGTCCAACTCCGAGCGAAAATTTTCTAAGTCCAGCCGCGTAGTACATGGGAGAACTACCACTTTCGGAGCAAACTGCCACTTAAAGAGGGACAAATTTGCGAAAGCGAACCTTAGGATGTGTTTGCCTAATCAAACGAATGCCACCCATGCATGTTTCACTTTTTTCAAAAAACATTTTTTTCACTTCGATAAAAATTTTTCTAAGTCCAACTCCGAGCGAAAAATTTCTAAGTCCCCGGGGCTTTCGTCTCTTGACCATGCCGGCAGTTGAGGCCTCGCCGCCCGAGGGCAAGAATTGTCGTCTTGTAGGTGTGGTGCAACGCGCCATCGAAAAACGGGAAAATTTGCCAAAATTGTTCTTGGGATGTGTTTCCCTTTCTAAAAGAATGCCTCCGATGTATATTTCATGTTTTTAAAAAAATTATTTTTGCAAAATATCGAAACTTTTTCTAAGTCCAAATCGGCGCAAAAAGTCAATGATACAGGGCCAAATTAGCAGAAACTAGGCTAGGGATGTGTTTTCTTTATCAAACGAACACCAAATATGCATATTTCACATTTTTCAAAAAAACTTTTTTTCGGTCCGAAAAAAGTTAAAGTCCAACTCTGAGCGAAAAATTTCGAAGTCCCCGGGGCTTTCGTCTCGTGACCATGCCGGCAGTTGAGGCCTCGCCGCCCGAGGGCAAGAATTGTCGTCTTGTAGGTGTGGTGCAACGCGCCATCGAAAAACGGGGAAATTTGCCAAAATCGTTCTTGGGATGTGTTTCCTATTCTAAAAGAATGCCTCCGATGTATATTTCATGTTTTTAAAAAAATTATTTTTGCAAAATATTGAAACTTTTTCTAAGTCCAACTCCGAGCGAAAAATTTCTAAGTCCCCGGGGCTTTCGTCTCTTGACCATGCCGGCAGTTGAGGCCTCGCCGCCCGAGGGCCGGAATTGTCGTCTTGTAGGTGTGGTGCAACGCGCCATCGAAAAACGGGGAAATTTGCCAAAATTGTTCTTGGGATGTGTTTCCCATTCTAAAAGAATGCATTCGATGTATATTTCATGTTTTTAAAAAAATTATTTTTGCAAAATATCGAAACTTTTTCTAAGTCCAACTCCGAGCGAAAAATTTCTAAGTCCCCGGGGCTTTCGTCTCTTGACCATGCCGGCAGTTGAGGCCTCGCCGACCGAGGGCAAGAATTGTCGTCTTGTAGGTGTGGTGCAACGCGCCATCGAAAAACGGGGAAATTTGCCAAAATCGTTCTTGGGATGTGTTTCCCTTTCTAAAAGAATGCCTCCGATGTATATTTCATGTTTTTAAAAAAATTATTTTTGCAAAATATCGAAACTTTTTCTAAGTCCAAATCGGCGCAAAAAGTCGATGAAACAGGGCCAAATTAGCAGGAACGAGGCTAAGGATGTGTTTTCTTTATCAAACGAACACCAATGATGCATATTTCACATTTTTCAAAAAAACTTTTTTTCGGTCCGAAAAAAGTTAAAGTCCAACTCCGAGCGAAAATTTTCTAAGTCCAGCCGCGTAGTACATGGGAGAACTACCACTTTCGGAGCAAACTGCCACTTAAAGAGGGACAAATTTGCGAAAGCGAACCTTAGGATGTGTTTGCCTAATCAAACGAATGCCACCCATGCATGTTTCACTTTTTTCAAAAAACATTTTTTTCACTTCGATAAAATTTTTTCTAAGTCCAACTCCGAGCGAAAAATTTCTAAGTCCCCGGGGCTTTCGTCTCTTGACCATGCCGGCAGTTGAGGCCTCGCCGCCCGAGGGCAAGAATTGTCGTCTTGTAGGTGTGGTGCAACGCGCCATCGAAAAACGGGAAAATTTGCCAAAATTGTTCTTGGGATGTGTTTCCCTTTCTAAAAGAATGCCTCCGATGTATATTTCATGTTTTTAAAAAAATTATTTTTGCAAAATATCGAAACTTTTTCTAAGTCCAAATCGGCGCAAAAAGTCGATGAAACAGGGCCAAATTAGCAGGAACGAGGCTAAGGATGTGTTTTCTTTATCAAACGAACACCAATGATGCATATTTCACATTTTTCAAAAAAACTTTTTTTCGGTCCGAAAAAAGTTAAAGTCCAACTCCGAGCGAAAATTTTCTAAGTCCAGCCGCGTAGTACATGGGAGAACTACCACTTTCGGAGCAAACTGCCACTTAAAGAGGGACAAATTTGCGAAAGCGAACCTTAGGATGTGTTTGCCTAATCAAACGAATGCCACCCATGCATGTTTCACTTTTTTCAAAAAACATTTTTTTCACTTCGATAAAAATTTTTCTAAGTCCAACTCCGAGCGAAAAATTTCTAAGTCCCCGGGGCTTTCGTCTCTTGACCATGCCGGCAGTTGAGGCCTCGCCGCCCGAGGGCAAGAATTGTCGTCTTGTAGGTGTGGTGCAACGCGCCATCGAAAAACGGGAAAATTTGCCAAAATTGTTCTTGGGATGTGTTTCCCTTTCTAAAAGAATGCCTCCGATGTATATTTCATGTTTTTAAAAAAATTATTTTTGCAAAATATCGAAACTTTTTCTAAGTCCAAATCGGCGCAAAAAGTCAATGATACAGGGCCAAATTAGCAGAAACTAGGCTAGGGATGTGTTTTCTTTATCAAACGAACACCAAATATGCATATTTCACATTTTTCAAAAAAACTTTTTTTCGGTCCGAAAAAAGTTAAAGTCCAACTCTGAGCGAAAAATTTCTAAGTCCCCGGGGCTTTCGTCTCGTGACCATGCCGGCAGTTGAGGCCTCGCCGCCCGAGGGCCGGAATTGTCGTCTTGTAGGTGTGGTGCAACGCGCCATCGAAAAACGGGGAAATTTGCCAAATTCGTTCTTGGGATGTGTTTCCCTTTCTAAAAGAATGCCTCCGATGTATATTTCATGTTTTTAAAAAAATTATTTTTGCAAAATATCGAAACTTTTTCTAAGTCCAAATCGGCGCAAAAAGTCAATGAAACAGGGCCAAATTAGCAGGAACGAGGCTAAGGATGTGTTTTCTTTATCAAACGAACACCAATGATGCATATTTCACATTTTTCAAAAAAACTTTTTTTCGGTCCGAAAAAAGTTAAAGTCCAACTCCGAGCGAAAATTTTCTAAGTCCAGCCGCGTTAGTACATGGGAGAACTACCACTTTCGGAGCAAACTGCCACTTAAAGGGGGACAAATTAGCAAAAGCGAACCTTAGGATGTGTTTCCCTTATCAAACGAATGCCACCGATGCATGTTTCACTTTTTTCAAAAAACATTTCTTTCACTTCGATCAAAATTTTTCTAAGTCCAACTCCGTGCGAAATTTTTCTAAGTCCAGCATGGGGGAAGGTTCACTTTCTGTGCAAACCGCTAGTGAAGGAGGGACAAATTAGCAAAAACGATTCCTGGGACGAGTTTTCCCTGCTAAGCGCATGCCTGTGATGTATATTTCGTGCTTTTAAAAAAATGAATTTTTCTAAAAATCGAAAATTTTTCTGACTCCAAATCTGTGCAAAGCGCCAGTGAAAGAAGGACTAATTAGCAAAAACAGAACTTAGGATGCGTTTCCGTTATCTAACGAATACCAAGGATGCATGTTGCACATTAATCAAAAAACTTTCTTCGGTCTGATAAAAATTTTTCAAAGTCCAACTCCGAGCGAAATTTTTCAAAGTCCAGCATGGGTGAACGACCACTTGCGGTGCAAACCGCTTGCGAGAGAGGGACAAATTAGCAAAGACGAATCTTGGGAAGAGTTTCTTCTTCCAAATGAATGCCTGCGATGTATATTTCGTGTTTCTAAAAAAGTTATTTTTGACCAAAATCGAAACCTTTTCTACGTCCAAATCGGTGTAAAGCGCCAGTGAAAGAGGGACAAATTAGCATAAACGATTATTGGGACGAGTTTCCCCTTCTAAACGAATGCCTGTGATGTATATTTCGTGTTTTTAAAAAAATTATTTTTTTTCCAAAGTCGAAAAATTTTCTGAGTCCAAATCTGTGCAAAGCGCCAGTGAAAGAAGGACAAATTAGCAAAAACGGAACTTAGGATGCGTTTCCCTTATCTAACGAATACCAAAGATGCATGTTTCACATTAATCAAAAAAACTTTTTTCGGTCCGATAAAAATTTTTCAAAGTCCAACTCCGAGCGAAATTTTTCAAAGTCCAGCCTGGGGGAACGACCACTTGCGGTGCAAATCGCTTGCGAGAGAGGGACAAATTAGCAAAGACGAGTCTTGGGAAGAGTTTCTTCTTCCAAAAGAATGCCTGTGATGTATATTTCGTGTTTTTAAAAAAGTTATTTTTGCCCAAAATCGAAGCTCTTTCTAAGTCCAAATCGGTAAAAAGCGCTAGTGAAAGAGGGACAAACTTGCAAAAACGGAACTTGGGATGCGCTTCCTTTATTAAACGAATACCAATGATGCATTTTTCACCTTTATGAAAAAACTTTTTTTCACTCCGATAAAAATTTTTCAAAGTCCAACTCCGAGCGAAAGAGTTAAGGTTTCCCCCAAGGGAGGGTCCGGAGAGACCGTCGCGGAGTGCGGTCTGGAGGTGAGCCAAAACTCGAAGTTCGGCGCCGCGTAGGAAAAGTAATGTTGCTGGGTACGCATTGCCAAGTAAGTGATCATGTTTGGGGATTCCTGGGCCCAGTTTTCTTTAATTAACAAACGGTCGTGTTTATCTTGCAATAGACGTTAATCTTTGGCACACTGGTCGTAAGAAAGCATTGTGCAAACTCGCTCGGATGACCTCGACCAAGAGGTGAACGCTACTTGCAAGGAAGTAGCCAAGGGTGACGTAATCGTGAGTCATCGCGCTGGTGTTATTGCGCATCGCTTCCATACAGTTTGAAACATAACGGCTAGAGAGGCCAAGCCGGACGCACGCGAGGGCTGCGCTTCTCCTTGTTTTCAACGAGAAATTCTTCCCGCCAAAAGCTAATTCGGCGTGGCTACTCTGCCCAAGTTATGTAATTACTAATTACTGGAACTTCCTAGATATGAGATTATTTTTATTAGTAGCGTACGGACTCTCACAATGTTTTCCTTTCTTTTTCAGCAGTTCAGAACAAGGACCGCAAAGTCTACCGAAGGCGCCATGATGGGGAGAACTCGCACCGGCCGACAACCTGCACCTGGAGAACAACGGGAATTCAGGGATCACAGGAGCCACGCCTGGCTTACGTCCACTTCGCAGAACTAAATCTACAGTCCGAAAACACACACAACACCAGCCTGGGACCCCGCCAGGTGATTCCAGCCTCTTCCACTACGACAAGACGCCAGAAGCACGACGAGTTCAAACGTGTTCGTGTGCTAGGTGCAGAAAGTTTTCTGCGAGTGAGAAAGTGCCTCTTAATTCGAGTGATATTCCACGTCTAAACAAAGTGCTCAAAAAGTGTTAGTGAAAGGTAAAGTCTGTCCAAGGAGAGCTAAATTAATTAATGCAAAAAATGAATGCGCCTACAAGTGCAAAAGCTCTTACAAGTGAAAACGAAATGTTCTAGGTCGAAACAGAGCGAGTGAGAAAGTGCCTCTGAATTCGAGTGATATTCCACGTCTAAAAAAATGATTAAAGTGCCAAAGTTCGGAAAAGAGCAAATAATGAATGCGCCCACAAGTGCAAAATGTCATACAAGTGAAATGGAAATGTTCTAGGTCGAAACAGAGCGAGCGACAAAGTGCCTCTAAATGCGAGTGATATTTCACGTCTAAAAAGTGCACAAAAAGTGTTTGTGAAATGGGTTAAATAATTGAAGTGCAAAAGGTCATACAAGTGAAAAAAAAATGTTGTAGGTCGAAACAGCGAGTGAAAGGTGTAAAGAAAAAATGTGTGAAAAATTCAAAGTCCAGCGAGGCTAGAATGAGCGAAATAATCCTAAATGTGTCGTGCGAGTGAAATATTGCCAGTGTGATTAATTCAAAGTCCCACAGTGCCCGGCTTTTTCAAAGTCCAAAGAGGGCAGCAAGAGTGAAATAATTCTAAGTCCATCGTGTGTCGTGCGAGTGAAAAATTACAAGTATAGCCGTGTTTTTAAAAAAATTATTTCTTCCCAAAATCGAAACTTTTTCTAAGTCCAAATCGGCGCAAAAAGTTAGTGAAACAGGGCCAAATTAGCAGAAACGAGGCTAGGGATGTGTTTTCTTTATCAAACGAACACCAATGATGCGTATTTCACATTTTTCAAAAAAACTTTTTTTCAGTCCGAAAAAAGTTAAAGTCCAACTCCGAGCGAAAATTTTCTAAGTCCAGCCGCGTAGTACATGGGAGAACTACCACTTTCGGAGCAAACTGCCACTTAAAGAGGGACAAATTTGCGAAAGCGAACCTTAGGATGTGTTTGCCTAATCAAACGAATGCCACCCATGCATGTTTCACTTTTTTCAAAAAACATTTTTTTCACTTCGATCAAAATTTTTCTAAGTCCAACTCCGAGCGAAAAATTTCTAAGTCCCCGGGGCTTTCGTCTCTTGACCATGCCGGCAGTTGAGGCCTCGCCGCCCGAGGGCAAGAATTGTCGTCTTGTAGGTGTGGTGCAACGCGCCATCGAAAAACGGGGAAATTTGCCAAAATTGTTCTTGGGATGTGTTTCCCTTTCTAAAAGAATGCCTCCGATGTATATTTCATGTTTTTAAAAAAATTATATTTGCAAAATATCGAAACTTTTTCTAAGTCCAAATCGGCGCAAAAAGTCGATGAAACAGGGCCAAATTAGCAGGAACGAGGCTAAGGATGTGTTTTCTTTATCAAACGAACACCAATGATGCATATTTCACATTTTTCAAAAAAACTTTTTTTCGGTCCGAAAAAAGTTAAAGTCCAACTCCGAGCGAAAATTTTCTAAGTCCAGCCGCGTAGTACATGGGAGAACTACCACTTTCGGAGCAAACTGCCACTTAAAGAGGGACAAATTTGCGAAAGCGAACCTTAGGATGTGTTTGCCTAATCAAACGAATGCCACCCATGCATGTTTCACTTTTTTCAAAAAACATTTTTTTCACTTCGATAAAAATTTTTCTAAGTCCAACTCCGAGCGAAAAATTTCTAAGTCCCCGGGGCTTTCGTCTCTTGACCATGCCGGCAGTTGAGGCCTCGCCGCCCGAGGGCAAGAATTGTCGTCTTGTAGGTGTGGTGCAACGCGCCATCGAAAAACGGGAAAATTTGCCAAAATTGTTCTTGGGATGTGTTTCCCTTTCTAAAAGAATGCCTCCGATGTATATTTCATGTTTTTAAAAAAATTATTTTTGCAAAATATCGAAACTTTTTCTAAGTCCAAATCGGCGCAAAAAGTCAATGATACAGGGCCAAATTAGCAGAAACTAGGCTAGGGATGTGTTTTCTTTATCAAACGAACACCAAATATGCATATTTCACATTTTTCAAAAAAACTTTTTTTCGGTCCGAAAAAAGTTAAAGTCCAACTCTGAGCGAAAAATTTCTAAGTCCCCGGGGCTTTCGTCTCTTGACCATGCCGGCAGTTGAGGCCTCGCCGCCCGAGGGCAAGAATTGTCGTCTTGTAGGTGTGGTGCAACGCGCCATCGAAAAACGGGAAAATTTGCCAAAATTGTTCTTGGGATGTGTTTCCCTTTCTAAAAGAATGCCTCCGATGTATATTTCATGTTTTTAAAAAAATTATTTTTGCAAAATATTGAAACTTTTTCTAAGTCCAACTCCGAGCGAAAAATTTCTAAGTCCCCGGGGCTTTCGTCTCTTGACCATGCCGGCAGTTGAGGCCTCGCCGCCCGAGGGCCGGAATTGTCGTCTTGTAGGTGTGGTGCAACGCGCCATCGAAAAACGGGGAAATTTGCCAAAATCGTTCTTGGGATGTGTTTCCCATTCTAAAAGAATGCCTTCGATGTGTATTTCATGTTTTTAAAAAAATTATTTTTGCAAAATATCGAAACTTTTTCTAAGTCCAACTCCGAGCGAAAAATTTCTAAGTCCCCGGGGCTTTCGTCTCTTGACCATGCCGGCAGTTGAGGCCTCGCCGACCGAGGGCAAGAATTGTCGTCTTGTAGGTGTGGTGCAACGCGCCATCGAAAAACGGGAAAATTTGCCAAAATTGTTCTTGGGATGTGTTTCCCTTTCTAAAAGAATGCCTCCGATGTATATTTCATGTTTTTAAAAAAATTATTTTTGCAAAATATCGAAACTTTTTCTAAGTCCAAATCGGCGCAAAAAGTCAATGATACAGGGCCAAATTAGCAGAAACTAGGCTAGGGATGTGTTTTCTTTATCAAACGAACACCAAATATGCATATTTCACATTTTTCAAAAAAACTTTTTTTCGGTCCGAAAAAAGTTAAAGTCCAACTCTGAGCGAAAAATTTCTAAGTCCCCGGGGCTTTCGTCTCGTGACCATGCCGGCAGTTGAGGCCTCGCCGCCCGAGGGCAAGAATTGTCGTCTTGTAGGTGTGGTGCAACGCGCCATCGAAAAACGGGGAAATTTGCCAAAATCGTTCTTGGGATGTGTTTCCCATTCTAAAAGAATGCCTCCGATGTATATTTCATGTTTTTAAAAAAATTATTTTTGCAAAATATCGAAACTTTTTCTAAGTCCAACTCCGAGCGAAAAATTTCTAAGTCCCCGGGGCTTTCGTCTCTTGACCATGCCGGCAGTTGAGGCCTCGCCGACCGAGGACAAGAATTGTCGTCTTGTAGGTGTGGTGCAACGCGCCATCGAAAAACGGGAAAATTTGCCAAAATTGTTCTTGGGATGTGTTTCCCTTTCTAAAAGAATGCCTCCGATGTATATTTCATGTTTTTAAAAAAATTATTTTTGCAAAATATCGAAACTTTTTCTAAGTCCAAATCGGCGCAAAAAGTCAATGATACAGGGCCAAATTAGCAGAAACTAGGCTAGGGATGTGTTTTCTTTATCAAACGAACACCAAATATGCATATTTCACATTTTTCAAAAAAACTTTTTTTCGGTCCGAAATAAGTTAAAGTCCAACTCTGAGCGAAAAATTTCTAAGTCCCCGGGGCTTTCGTCTCTTGACCATGCCGGCAGTTGAGGCCTCGCCGCCCGAGGGCCGGAATTGTCGTCTTGTAGGTGTGGTGCAACGCGCCATCGAAAAACGGGGAAATTTGCCAAAATCGTTCTTGGGATGTGTTTCCCATTCTAAAAGAATGCCTCCGATGTATATTTCATGTTTTTAAAAAAATTATTTTTGCAAAATATTGAAACTTTTTCTAAGTCCAACTCCGAGCGAAAAATTTCTAAGTCCCCGGGGCTTTCGTCTCTTGACCATGCCGGCAGTTGAGGCCTCGCCGCCCGAGGGCCGGAATTGTCGTCTTGTAGGTGTGGTGCAACGCGCCATCGAAAAACGGGGAAATTTGCCAAAATTGTTCTTGGGATGTGTTTCCCATTCTAAAAGAATGCATTCGATGTATATTTCATGTTTTTAAAAAAATTATTTTTGCAAAATATCGAAACTTTTTCTAAGTCCAACTCCGAGCGAAAAATTTCTAAGTCCCCGGGGCTTTCGTCTCTTGACCATGCCGGCAGTTGAGGCCTCGCCGACCGAGGGCAAGAATTGTCGTCTTGTAGGTGTGGTGCAACGCGCCATCGAAAAACGGGGAAATTTGCCAAAATCATTCTTGGGATGTGTTTCCCTTTCTAAAAGAATGCCTCCGATGTATATTTCATGTTTTTAAAAAAATTATTTTTGCAAAATATCGAAACTTTTTCTAAGTCCAAATCGGCGCAAAAAGTCGATGAAACAGGGCCAAATTAGCAGGAACGAGGCTAAGGATGTGTTTTCTTTATCAAACGAACACCAATGATGCATATTTCACATTTTTCAAAAAAACTTTTTTTCGGTCCGAAAAAAGTTAAAGTCCAACTCCGAGCGAAAATTTTCTAAGTCCAGCCGCGTAGTACATGGGAGAACTACCACTTTCGGAGCAAACTGCCACTTAAAGAGGGACAAATTTGCGAAAGCGAACCTTAGGATGTGTTTGCCTAATCAAACGAATGCCACCCATGCATGTTTCACTTTTTTCAAAAAACATTTTTTTCACTTCGATAAAAATTTTTCTAAGTCCAACTCCGAGCGAAAAATTTCTAAGTCCCCGGGGCTTTCGTCTCTTGACCATGCCGGCAGTTGAGGCCTCGCCGCCCGAGGGCAAGAATTGTCGTCTTGTAGGTGTGGTGCAACGCGCCATCGAAAAACGGGAAAATTTGCCAAAATTGTTCTTGGGATGTGTTTCCCTTTCTAAAAGAATGCCTCCGATGTATATTTCATGTTTTTAAAAAAATTATATTTGCAAAATATCGAAACTTTTTCTAAGTCCAAATCGGCGCAAAAAGTCGATGAAACAGGGCCAAATTAGCAGGAACGAGGCTAAGGATGTGTTTTCTTTATCAAACGAACACCAATGATGCATATTTCACATTTTTCAAAAAAACTTTTTTTCGGTCCGAAAAAAGTTAAAGTCCAACTCCGAGCGAAAATTTTCTAAGTCCAGCCGCGTAGTACATGGGAGAACTACCACTTTCGGAGCAAACTGCCACTTAAAGAGGGACAAATTTGCGAAAGCGAACCTTAGGATGTGT
This sequence comes from Mantis religiosa, assembly GCA_030765055.1. Lineage (NCBI taxonomy): Eukaryota > Metazoa > Arthropoda > Insecta > Mantodea > Mantidae > Mantis > Mantis religiosa. Next base: position 30,072 of record JAUKNK010000356.1, on the reverse strand, counting down.
TTGCCTAATCAAACGAATGCCACCCATGCATGTTTCACTTTTTTCAAAAAACATTTTTTTCACTTCGATAAAAATTTTTCTAAGTCCAACTCCGAGCGAAAAATTTCTAAGTCCCCGGGGCTTTCGTCTCTTGACCATGCCGGCAGTTGAGGCCTCGCCGCCCGAGGGCAAGAATTGTCGTCTTGTAGGTGTGGTGCAACGCGCCATCGAAAAACGGGAAAATTTGCCAAAATTGTTCTTGGGATGTGTTTCCCTTTCTAAAAGAATGCCTCCGATGTATATTTCATGTTTTTAAAAAAATTATTTTTGCAAAATATCGAAACTTTTTCTAAGTCCAAATCGGCGCAAAAAGTCAATGATACAGGGCCAAATTAGCAGAAACTAGGCTAGGGATGTGTTTTCTTTATCAAACGAACACCAAATATGCATATTTCACATTTTTCAAAAAAACTTTTTTTCGGTCCGAAAAAAGTTAAAGTCCAACTCCGAGCGAAAATTTTCTAAGTCCAGCCGCGTAGTACATGGGAGAACTACCACTTTCGGAGCAAACTGCCACTTAAAGAGGGACAAATTTGCGAAAGCGAACCTTAGGATGTGTTTGCCTAATCAAACGAATGCCACCCATGCATGTTTCACTTTTTTCAAAAAACATTTTTTTCACTTCGATAAAAATTTTTCTAAGTCCAACTCCGAGCGAAAAATTTCTAAGTCCCCGGGGCTTTCGTCTCTTGACCATGCCGGCAGTTGAGGCCTCGCCGCCCGAGGGCAAGAATTGTCGTCTTGTAGGTGTGGTGCAACGCGCCATCGAAAAACGAGAAAATTTGCCAAAATTGTTCTTGGGATGTGTTTCCCTTTCTAAAAGAATGCCTCCGATGTATATTTCATGTTTTTAAAAAAATTATTTTTGCAAAATATCGAAACTTTTTCTAAGTCCAAATAGGCGCAAAAAGTCGATGAAACAGGGCCAAATTAGCAGGAACGAGGCTAAGGATGTGTTTTCTTTATCAAACGAACACCAATGATGCATATTTCACATTTTTCAAAAAAACTTTTTTTCGGTCCGAAAAAAGTTAAAGTCCAACTCCGAGCGAAAATTTTCTAAGTCCAGCCGCGTAGTACATGGGAGAACTACCACTTTCGGAGCAAACTGCCACTTAAAGAGGGACAAATTTGCGAAAGCGAACCTTAGGATGTGTTTGCCTAATCAAACGAATGCCACCCATGCATGTTTCACTTTTTTCAAAAAACATTTTTTTCACTTCGATAAAAATTTTTCTAAGTCCAACTCCGAGCGAAAAATTTCTAAGTCCCCGGGGCTTTCGTCTCTTGACCATGCCGGCAGTTGAGGCCTCGCCGCCCGAGGGCAAGAATTGTCGTCTTGTAGGTGTGGTGCAACGCGCCATCGAAAAACGGGAAAATTTGCCAAAATTGTTCTTGGGATGTGTTTCCCTTTCTAAAAGAATGCCTCCGATGTATATTTCATGTTTTTAAAAAAATTATTTTTGCAAAATATCGAAACTTTTTCTAAGTCCAAATCGGCGCAAAAAGTCAATGATACAGGGCCAAATTAGCAGAAACTAGGCTAGGGATGTGTTTTCTTTATCAAACGAACACCAAATATGCATATTTCACATTTTTCAAAAAAACTTTTTTTCGGTCCGAAAAAAGTTAAAGTCCAACTCTGAGCGAAAAATTTCGAAGTCCCCGGGGCTTTCGTCTCGTGACCATGCCGGCAGTTGAGGCCTCGCCGCCCGAGGGCAAGAATTGTCGTCTTGTAGGTGTGGTGCAACGCGCCATCGAAAAACGGGGAAATTTGCCAAAATCGTTCTTGGGATGTGTTTCCTATTCTAAAAGAATGCCTCCGATGTATATTTCATGTTTTTAAAAAAATTATTTTTGCAAAATATTGAAACTTTTTCTAAGTCCAACTCCGAGCGAAAAATTTCTAAGTCCCCGGGGCTTTCGTCTCTTGACCATGCCGGCAGTTGAGGCCTCGCCGCCCGAGGGCCGGAATTGTCGTCTTGTAGGTGTGGTGCAACGCGCCATCGAAAAACGGGGAAATTTGCCAAAATTGTTCTTGGGATGTGTTTCCCATTCTAAAAGAATGCATTCGATGTATATTTCATGTTTTTAAAAAAATTATTTTTGCAAAATATCGAAACTTTTTCTAAGTCCAACTCCGAGCGAAAAATTTCTAAGTCCCCGGGGCTTTCGTCTCTTGACCATGCCGGCAGTTGAGGCCTCGCCGACCGAGGGCAAGAATTGTCGTCTTGTAGGTGTGGTGCAACGCGCCATCGAAAAACGGGGAAATTTGCCAAAATCGTTCTTGGGATGTGTTTCCCTTTCTAAAAGAATGCCTCCGATGTATATTTCATGTTTTTAAAAAAATTATTTTTGCAAAATATCGAAACTTTTTCTAAGTCCAAATCGGCGCAAAAAGTCGATGAAACAGGGCCAAATTAGCAGGAACGAGGCTAAGGATGTGTTTTCTTTATCAAACGAACACCAATGATGCATATTTCACATTTTTCAAAAAAACTTTTTTTCGGTCCGAAAAAAGTTAAAGTCCAACTCCGAGCGAAAATTTTCTAAGTCCAGCCGCGTAGTACATGGGAGAACTACCACTTTCGGAGCAAACTGCCACTTAAAGAGGGACAAATTTGCGAAAGCGAACCTTAGGATGTGTTTGCCTAATCAAACGAATGCCACCCATGCATGTTTCACTTTTTTCAAAAAACATTTTTTTCACTTCGATAAAATTTTTTCTAAGTCCAACTCCGAGCGAAAAATTTCTAAGTCCCCGGGGCTTTCGTCTCTTGACCATGCCGGCAGTTGAGGCCTCGCCGCCCGAGGGCAAGAATTGTCGTCTTGTAGGTGTGGTGCAACGCGCCATCGAAAAACGGGAAAATTTGCCAAAATTGTTCTTGGGATGTGTTTCCCTTTCTAAAAGAATGCCTCCGATGTATATTTCATGTTTTTAAAAAAATTATTTTTGCAAAATATCGAAACTTTTTCTAAGTCCAAATCGGCGCAAAAAGTCGATGAAACAGGGCCAAATTAGCAGGAACGAGGCTAAGGATGTGTTTTCTTTATCAAACGAACACCAATGATGCATATTTCACATTTTTCAAAAAAACTTTTTTTCGGTCCGAAAAAAGTTAAAGTCCAACTCCGAGCGAAAATTTTCTAAGTCCAGCCGCGTAGTACATGGGAGAACTACCACTTTCGGAGCAAACTGCCACTTAAAGAGGGACAAATTTGCGAAAGCGAACCTTAGGATGTGTTTGCCTAATCAAACGAATGCCACCCATGCATGTTTCACTTTTTTCAAAAAACATTTTTTTCACTTCGATAAAAATTTTTCTAAGTCCAACTCCGAGCGAAAAATTTCTAAGTCCCCGGGGCTTTCGTCTCTTGACCATGCCGGCAGTTGAGGCCTCGCCGCCCGAGGGCAAGAATTGTCGTCTTGTAGGTGTGGTGCAACGCGCCATCGAAAAACGGGAAAATTTGCCAAAATTGTTCTTGGGATGTGTTTCCCTTTCTAAAAGAATGCCTCCGATGTATATTTCATGTTTTTAAAAAAATTATTTTTGCAAAATATCGAAACTTTTTCTAAGTCCAAATCGGCGCAAAAAGTCAATGATACAGGGCCAAATTAGCAGAAACTAGGCTAGGGATGTGTTTTCTTTATCAAACGAACACCAAATATGCATATTTCACATTTTTCAAAAAAACTTTTTTTCGGTCCGAAAAAAGTTAAAGTCCAACTCTGAGCGAAAAATTTCTAAGTCCCCGGGGCTTTCGTCTCGTGACCATGCCGGCAGTTGAGGCCTCGCCGCCCGAGGGCAAGAATTGTCGTCTTGTAGGTGTGGTGCAACGCGCCATCGAAAAACGGGGAAATTTGCCAAAATCGTTCTTGGGATGTGTTTCCCATTCTAAAAGAATGCCTCCGATGTATATTTCATGTTTTTAAAAAAATTATTTTTGCAAAATATTGAAACTTTTTCTAAGTCCAACTCCGAGCGAAAAATTTCTAAGTCCCCGGGGCTTTCGTCTCTTGACCATGCCGGCAGTGGAGGCCTCGCCGCCCGAGGGCCGGAATTGTCGTCTTGTAGGTGTGGTGCAACGCGCCATCGAAAAACGGGGAAATTTGCCAAAATTGTTCTTGGGATGTGTTTCCCATTCTAAAAGAATGCATTCGATGTATATTTCATGTTTTTAAAAAAATTATTTTTGCAAAATATCGAAACTTTTTCTAAGTCCAACTCCGAGCGAAAAATTTCTAAGTCCCCGGGGCTTTCGTCTCTTGACCATGCCGGCAGTTGAGGCCTCGCCGCCCGAGGGCCGGAATTGTCGTCTTGTAGGTGTGGTGCAACGCGCCATCGAAAAACGGGAAAATTTGCCAAAATTGTTCTTGGGATGTGTTTCCCTTTCTAAAAGAATGCCTCCGATGTATATTTCATGTTTTTAAAAAAATTATTTTTGCAAAATATCGAAACTTTTTCTAAGTCCAAATCGGCGCAAAAAGTCAATGAAACAGGGCCAAATTAGCAAAAACGAGGCTAAGGATGCGTTTTCTTTATCAAACGAACACCAATGATGCATATTTCACATTTTTCAAAAAAACTTTTTTTCGGTCCGAAAAAAGTTAAAGTCCAACTCCGAGCGAAAATTTTCTAAGTCCAGCCGCGTAGTACATGGGCAAACTACCACTTTCGGAGCAAAGTGCTACTTAAAGGGGGACAAATTTGCAAAAGCGAACCTTAGGATCTGTTTGCCTTATCAAACGAATGCCACCGATGCATGTTTCACCTTTTTCAAAAAACATTTTTTTCACTTCGATCAAAATTTTTCTAAGTCCAACTCCGAGCGAAAAATTTCTAAGTCCCCGGGGCTTTCGTCTCTTGACCATGCCGGCAGTTGAGGCCTCGCCGCCCGAGGGCCGGAATTGTCGTCTTGTAGGTGTGGTGCAACGCGCCATCGAAAAACGGGGAAATTTGCCAAAATTGTTCTTGGTATGTGTTTACCTTGCTAAAAGAATGCCTCCGATGTATATTTCATGTTTTTAAAAAAATTATTTTTGCAAAATATCGAAACTTTTTCGAAGTCCAAATCAGCGCAAAAAGTCAATGATACAGGGCCAAATTAGCAGAACCTAGGCTAAGGATGTGTTTCCTTTATCAAACGAACACCAAATATGCATATTTCACATTTTTCAAAAAAACTTTTTTTCGGTCCGAAAAAAGTTAAAGTCCAACTCCGAGCGAAAATTTTCTAAGTCCAGCCGCGTAGTACATGGGAGAACTACCACTTTCGGAGCAAACTGCCACTTAAAGAGGGACAAATTTGCGAAAGCGAACCTTAGGATGTGTTTGCCTTATCAAACGAATGCCACCCATGCATGTTTCACTTTTTTCAAAAAACATTTTTTTCACTTCGATCAAAATTTTTCTAAGTCCAACTCCGAGCGAAAAATTTCTAAGTCCCCGGGGCTTTCGTCTCTTGACCATGCCGGCAGTTGAGGCCTCGCCGCCCGAGGGCAAGAATTGTCGTCTTGTAGGTGTGGTGCAACGCGCCATCGAAAAACGGGGAAATTTGCCAAAATTGTTCTTGGGATGTGTTTCCCTTTCTAAAAGAATGCCTCCGATGTATATTTCATGTTTTTAAAAAAAATATTTTTGCAAAATATCGAAACTTTTTCTAAGTCCAAATCGGCGCAAAAAGTCGATGAAACAGGGAAAAATTAGCAGGAACGAGGCTAAGGATGTGTTTTCTTTATCAAACGAACACCAATGATGCGTATTTCACATTTTTCAAAAAAACTTTTTTTCGGTCCGAAAAAAGTTAAAGTCCAACTCCGAGCGAAAATTTTCTAAGTCCAGCCGCGTAGTACATGGGAGAACTACCACTTTCGGAGCAAACTGCCACTTAAAGAGGGACAAATTTGCGAAAGCGAACCTTAGGATGTGTTTGCCTTATCAAACGAATGCCACCCATGCATGTTTCACTTTTTTCAAAAAACATTTTTTTCACTTCGATAAAAATTTTTCTAAGTCCAACTCCGAGCGAAAAATTTCTAAGTCCCCGGGGCTTTCGTCTCTTGACCATGCCGGCAGTTGAGGCCTCGCCGCCCGAGGGCAAGAATTTTCGTCTTGTAGGTGTGGTGCAACGCGCCATCGAAAAACGGGAAAATTTGCCAAAATCGTTCTTGGGATGTGTTTCCCATTCTAAAAGAATGCCTCCGATGTATATTTCATGTTTTTAAAAAAATTATTTTTGCAAAATTTCGAAACTTTTTCTAAGTCCAAATCGGCGCAAAAAGTCAATGAAACAGGGCCAAATTAGCAGAAACTAGGCTAAAGATGTGTTTTCTTTATCAAACGAACACCAATGATGCATATTTCACATTTTTCAAAAAAACTTTTTTTCGGTCCGAAAAAAGTTAAAGTCCAACTCCGAGCGAAAATTTTCTAAGTCCAGCCGCGTAGTACATGGGAGAACCACCACTTTCGGGGCAAACTGCCACTTAAAGGGGGACAAATTTGCGAAAGCGAACCTTAGGATGTGTTTGCCTCATCAAACGAATGCCACCCATGCATGTTTCACTTTTTTCAAAAAACATTTTTTTCACTTCGATCAAAATTTTTCAAAGTCCAACTCCGAGCGAAAAATTTCTAAGTCCCCGGAATTGTCGTCTTGTAGGTGTGGTGCAACGCGCCATCGAAAAACGGGGAAATTTGCCAAAATTGTTCTTGGGATGTGTTTCCCTTTCTAAAAGAATGCCTCCGATGTATATTTCATGTTTTTAAAAAAATTATTTTTGCAAAATATCGAAACTTTTTCTAAGTCCAAATCGGCGCAAAAAGTCAATGAAACAGGGCCAAATTAGCAGAAACTAGGCTAAAGATGTGTTTTCTTTATCAAACGAACACCAATGATGCATATTTCACATTTTTCAAAAAAAAATTTTTTCGGTCCGAAAAAAGTTAAACTCCAACTCCGAGCGAAAATTTTCTAAGTCCAGCCGCGTAGTACATGGGAGAACTACCACTTTCGGAGCAAACTGCCACTTAAAGAGGGACAAATTTGCGAAAGCGAACCTTAGGATGTGTTTGCCTGATCAAACGAATGCCACCCATGCATGTTTCACTTTTTTCAAAAAACATTTTTTTCACTTCGATCAAAATATTTCTAAGTCCAACTCCGAGCGAAAAATTTCTAAGTCCAGCATGGGGGAAGGTTCACTTTCTGTGCAAACCGCTAGTGAAAGAGGGACAAATTAGCAAAAACGATTCCTGGGACGAGTTTTCCCTGCTAAGCGCATGCCTGTGATGTATATTTCGTGCTTTTAAAAAAATGAATTTCTCTAAAAATCGAAAATTTTTCTGACTCCAAATCTGTGCAAAGCGCCAGTGAAAGAGGGACTAATTAGCAAAAACAGAACTTAGGATGCGTTTCCGTTATCTAACGAATACCAAGGATGCATGTTTCACATTAATCAAAAGACTTTTTTCGGTCTGATAACAATTTTTCAAAGTCCAACTCCGAGCGAAATTTTTCAAAGTCCAGCATGGGGGAACGACCACTTGCGGTGGAAACCGCTTGCGAGAGAGCGACAAATTAGCAAAGACGAATCTTGGGAAGAGTTTCTTCTTCCAAATGAATGCCTGCGATGTATATTTCGTGTTTCTAAAAAAGTTATTTTTGCCCAAAATCGAAACCTTTTCTACGTCCAAATCGGTGTAAAGCGCCAGAGAAAGAGGGACAAATTAGCATAAACGATTATTGGGACGAGTTTCCCCTTCTAAACGAATGCCTGTGATGTATATTTCGTGTTTTTAAAAAAATTATTTTTGCCCAAAATCGAAGCTCTTTCTAAGGTTACGGAGGGAGGTTACGGAGAGACGGTCGCGGAGTGCTAAGTGGAGGTGAGCTAAAACTCGAAGCTCGGCCTCAGGTAGGTTAACTTTTATTGCATCACCCCTCCCCGACCTCCTTTGCGCCCAAGTGTTAAGGTTTCCCCCAAGGGAGGGTACGGAGAGACGGTCGCGGAGTGCTAGGTGGAGGTGAGCTAAAACTCGAAGTTCGGCGCCTCGTAGGAAAAGTAATGTTGCTGCGTACACATTGCCAAGCAAGTGAACATGTTTGGGGATTCCTGGGCCCAGTTTTCTTTAATTAACAAACGGTCGTGTTTAACTTGCGATTGACGTTAACCTTTGGCACACTGCGTTTCCTTTATTAAACGAATACCAATGAAGCATGTTTCACATTTATGAAAAAAACTTTTTTTCACTCACTTGTGCTCAAATATAGCTCGGCACATTTACCCCTAACCTTAATTGCAGTCTTTAAGATCGTTAACATTTATAAAGGACGTTTGCAGTCTAAAAGAATGCCTCCGATGTATATTTCATGTTTTTAAAAAAATTATTTTTGCAAAATATCGAAACTTTTTCTAAGTCCAAATCGGCGCAAAAAGTCAATGATACAGGGCCAAATTAGCAGAAACTAGGCTAGGGATGTGTTTTCTTTATCAAACGAACACCAAATATGCATATTTCACATTTTTCAAAAAAACTTTTTTTCGGTCCGAAATAAGTTAAAGTCCAACTCTGAGCGAAAAATTTCTAAGTCCCCGGGGCTTTCGTCTCTTGACCATGCCGGCAGTTGAGGCCTCGCCGCCCGAGGGCCGGAATTGTCGTCTTGTAGGTGTGGTGCAACGCGCCATCGAAAAACGGGGAAATTTGCCAAAATCGTTCTTGGGATGTGTTTCCCATTCTAAAAGAATGCCTCCGATGTATATTTCATGTTTTTAAAAAAATTATTTTTGCAAAATATTGAAACTTTTTCTAAGTCCAACTCCGAGCGAAAAATTTCTAAGTCCCCGGGGCTTTCGTCTCTTGACCATGCCGGCAGTTGAGGCCTCGCCGCCCGAGGGCCGGAATTGTCGTCTTGTAGGTGTGGTGCAACGCGCCATCGAAAAACGGGGAAATTTGCCAAAATTGTTCTTGGGATGTGTTTCCCATTCTAAAAGAATGCATTCGATGTATATTTCATGTTTTTAAAAAAATTATTTTTGCAAAATATCGAAACTTTTTCTAAGTCCAACTCCGAGCGAAAAATTTCTAAGTCCCCGGGGCTTTCGTCTCTTGACCATGCCGGCAGTTGAGGCCTCGCCGACCGAGGGCAAGAATTGTCGTCTTGTAGGTGTGGTGCAACGCGCCATCGAAAAACGGGGAAATTTGCCAAAATCATTCTTGGGATGTGTTTCCCTTTCTAAAAGAATGCCTCCGATGTATATTTCATGTTTTTAAAAAAATTATTTTTGCAAAATATCGAAACTTTTTCTAAGTCCAAATCGGCGCAAAAAGTCGATGAAACAGGGCCAAATTAGCAGGAACGAGGCTAAGGATGTGTTTTCTTTATCAAACGAACACCAATGATGCATATTTCACATTTTTCAAAAAAACTTTTTTTCGGTCCGAAAAAAGTTAAAGTCCAACTCCGAGCGAAAATTTTCTAAGTCCAGCCGCGTAGTACATGGGAGAACTACCACTTTCGGAGCAAACTGCCACTTAGAGAGGGACAAATTTGCGAAAGCGAACCTTAGGATGTGTTTGCCTAATCAAACGAATGCCACCCATGCATGTTTCACTTTTTTCAAAAAACATTTTTTTCACTTCGATAAAAATTTTTCTAAGTCCAACTCCGAGCGAAAAATTTCTAAGTCCCCGGGGCTTTCGTCTCTTGACCATGCCGGCAGTTGAGGCCTCGCCGCCCGAGGGCAAGAATTGTCGTCTTGTAGGTGTGGTGCAACGCGCCATCGAAAAACGGGAAAATTTGCCAAAATTGTTCTTGGGATGTGTTTCCCTTTCTAAAAGAATGCCTCCGATGTATATTTCATGTTTTTAAAAAAATTATATTTGCAAAATATCGAAACTTTTTCTAAGTCCAAATCGGCGCAAAAAGTCGATGAAACAGGGCCAAATTAGCAGGAACGAGGCTAAGGATGTGTTTTCTTTATCAAACGAACACCAATGATGCATATTTCACATTTTTCAAAAAAACTTTTTTTCGGTCCGAAAAAAGTTAAAGTCCAACTCCGAGCGAAAATTTTCTAAGTCCAGCCGCGTAGTACATGGGAGAACTACCACTTTCGGAGCAAACTGCCACTTAAAGAGGGACAAATTTGCGAAAGCGAACCTTAGGATGTGTTTGCCTAATCAAACGAATGCCACCCATGCATGTTTCACTTTTTTCAAAAAACATTTTTTTCACTTCGATAAAAATTTTTCTAAGTCCAACTCCGAGCGAAAAATTTCTAAGTCCCCGGGGCTTTCGTCTCTTGACCATGCCGGCAGTTGAGGCCTCGCCGCCCGAGGGCAAGAATTGTCGTCTTGTAGGTGTGGTGCAACGCGCCATCGAAAAACGGGAAAATTTGCCAAAATTGTTCTTGGGATGTGTTTCCCTTTCTAAAAGAATGCCTCCGATGTATATTTCATGTTTTTAAAAAAATTATTTTTGCAAAATATCGAAACTTTTTCTAAGTCCAAATCGGCGCAAAAAGTCAATGATACAGGGCCAAATTAGCAGAAACTAGGCTAGGGATGTGTTTTCTTTATCAAACGAACACCAAATATGCATATTTCACATTTTTCAAAAAAACTTTTTTTCGGTCCGAAAAAAGTTAAAGTCCAACTCCGAGCGAAAATTTTCTAAGTCCAGCCGCGTAGTACATGGGAGAACTACCACTTTCGGAGCAAACTGCCACTTAAAGAGGGACAAATTTGCGAAAGCGAACCTTAGGATGTGTTTGCCTAATCAAACGAATGCCACCCATGCATGTTTCACTTTTTTCAAAAAACATTTTTTTCACTTCGATAAAAATTTTTCTAAGTCCAACTCCGAGCGAAAAATTTCTAAGTCCCCGGGGCTTTCGTCTCTTGACCATGCCGGCAGTTGAGGCCTCGCCGCCCGAGGGCAAGAATTGTCGTCTTGTAGGTGTGGTGCAACGCGCCATCGAAAAACGGGAAAATTTGCCAAAATTGTTCTTGGGATGTGTTTCCCTTTCTAAAAGAATGCCTCCGATGTATATTTCATGTTTTTAAAAAAATTATTTTTGCAAAATATCGAAACTTTTTCTAAGTCCAAATAGGCGCAAAAAGTCGATGAAACAGGGCCAAATTAGCAGGAACGAGGCTAAGGATGTGTTTTCTTTATCAAACGAACACCAATGATGCATATTTCACATTTTTCAAAAAAACTTTTTTTCGGTCCGAAAAAAGTTAAAGTCCAACTCCGAGCGAAAATTTTCTAAGTCCAGCCGCGTAGTACATGGGAGAACTACCACTTTCGGAGCAAACTGCCACTTAAAGAGGGACAAATTTGCGAAAGCGAACCTTAGGATGTGTTTGCCTAATCAAACGAATGCCACCCATGCATGTTTCACTTTTTTCAAAAAACATTTTTTTCACTTCGATAAAAATTTTTCTAAGTCCAACTCCGAGCGAAAAATTTCTAAGTCCCCGGGGCTTTCGTCTCTTGACCATGCCGGCAGTTGAGGCCTCGCCGCCCGAGGGCAAGAATTGTCGTCTTGTAGGTGTGGTGCAACGCGCCATCGAAAAACGGGAAAATTTGCCAAAATTGTTCTTGGGATGTGTTTCCCTTTCTAAAAGAATGCCTCCGATGTATATTTCATGTTTTTAAAAAAATTATTTTTGCAAAATATCGAAACTTTTTCTAAGTCCAAATCGGCGCAAAAAGTCAATGATACAGGGCCAAATTAGCAGAAACTAGGCTAGGGATGTGTTTTCTTTATCAAACGAACACCAAATATGCATATTTCACATTTTTCAAAAAAACTTTTTTTCGGTCCGAAAAAAGTTAAAGTCCAACTCTGAGCGAAAAATTTCGAAGTCCCCGGGGCTTTCGTCTCGTGACCATGCCGGCAGTTGAGGCCTCGCCGCCCGAGGGCAAGAATTGTCGTCTTGTAGGTGTGGTGCAACGCGCCATCGAAAAACGGGGAAATTTGCCAAAATCGTTCTTGGGATGTGTTTCCTATTCTAAAAGAATGCCTCCGATGTATATTTCATGTTTTTAAAAAAATTATTTTTGCAAAATATTGAAACTTTTTCTAAGTCCAACTCCGAGCGAAAAATTTCTAAGTCCCCGGGGCTTTCGTCTCTTGACCATGCCGGCAGTTGAGGCCTCGCCGCCCGAGGGCCGGAATTGTCGTCTTGTAGGTGTGGTGCAACGCGCCATCGAAAAACGGGGAAATTTGCCAAAATTGTTCTTGGGATGTGTTTCCCATTCTAAAAGAATGCATTCGATGTATATTTCATGTTTTTAAAAAAATTATTTTTGCAAAATATCGAAACTTTTTCTAAGTCCAACTCCGAGCGAAAAATTTCTAAGTCCCCGGGGCTTTCGTCTCTTGACCATGCCGGCAGTTGAGGCCTCGCCGACCGAGGGCAAGAATTGTCGTCTTGTAGGTGTGGTGCAACGCGCCATCGAAAAACGGGGAAATTTGCCAAAATCGTTCTTGGGATGTGTTTCCCTTTCTAAAAGAATGCCTCCGATGTATATTTCATGTTTTTAAAAAAATTATTTTTGCAAAATATCGAAACTTTTTCTAAGTCCAAATCGGCGCAAAAAGTCGATGAAACAGGGCCAAATTAGCAGGAACGAGGCTAAGGATGTGTTTTCTTTATCAAACGAACACCAATGATGCATATTTCACATTTTTCAAAAAAACTTTTTTTCGGTCCGAAAAAAGTTAAAGTCCAACTCCGAGCGAAAATTTTCTAAGTCCAGCCGCGTAGTACATGGGAGAACTACCACTTTCGGAGCAAACTGCCACTTAAAGAGGGACAAATTTGCGAAAGCGAACCTTAGGATGTGTTTGCCTAATCAAACGAATGCCACCCATGCATGTTTCACTTTTTTCAAAAAACATTTTTTTCACTTCGATAAAATTTTTTCTAAGTCCAACTCCGAGCGAAAAATTTCTAAGTCCCCGGGGCTTTCGTCTCTTGACCATGCCGGCAGTTGAGGCCTCGCCGCCCGAGGGCAAGAATTGTCGTCTTGTAGGTGTGGTGCAACGCGCCATCGAAAAACGGGAAAATTTGCCAAAATTGTTCTTGGGATGTGTTTCCCTTTCTAAAAGAATGCCTCCGATGTATATTTCATGTTTTTAAAAAAATTATTTTTGCAAAATATCGAAACTTTTTCTAAGTCCAAATCGGCGCAAAAAGTCGATGAAACAGGGCCAAATTAGCAGGAACGAGGCTAAGGATGTGTTTTCTTTATCAAACGAACACCAATGATGCATATTTCACATTTTTCAAAAAAACTTTTTTTCGGTCCGAAAAAAGTTAAAGTCCAACTCCGAGCGAAAATTTTCTAAGTCCAGCCGCGTAGTACATGGGAGAACTACCACTTTCGGAGCAAACTGCCACTTAAAGAGGGACAAATTTGCGAAAGCGAACCTTAGGATGTGTTTGCCTAATCAAACGAATGCCACCCATGCATGTTTCACTTTTTTCAAAAAACATTTTTTTCACTTCGATAAAAATTTTTCTAAGTCCAACTCCGAGCGAAAAATTTCTAAGTCCCCGGGGCTTTCGTCTCTTGACCATGCCGGCAGTTGAGGCCTCGCCGCCCGAGGGCAAGAATTGTCGTCTTGTAGGTGTGGTGCAACGCGCCATCGAAAAACGGGAAAATTTGCCAAAATTGTTCTTGGGATGTGTTTCCCTTTCTAAAAGAATGCCTCCGATGTATATTTCATGTTTTTAAAAAAATTATTTTTGCAAAATATCGAAACTTTTTCTAAGTCCAAATCGGCGCAAAAAGTCAATGATACAGGGCCAAATTAGCAGAAACTAGGCTAGGGATGTGTTTTCTTTATCAAACGAACACCAAATATGCATATTTCACATTTTTCAAAAAAACTTTTTTTCGGTCCGAAAAAAGTTAAAGTCCAACTCTGAGCGAAAAATTTCTAAGTCCCCGGGGCTTTCGTCTCGTGACCATGCCGGCAGTTGAGGCCTCGCCGCCCGAGGGCCGGAATTGTCGTCTTGTAGGTGTGGTGCAACGCGCCATCGAAAAACGGGGAAATTTGCCAAATTCGTTCTTGGGATGTGTTTCCCTTTCTAAAAGAATGCCTCCGATGTATATTTCATGTTTTTAAAAAAATTATTTTTGCAAAATATCGAAACTTTTTCTAAGTCCAAATCGGCGCATAAAGTCAATGAAACAGGGCCAAATTAGCAGGAACGAGGCTAAGGATGTGTTTTCTTTATCAAACGAACACCAATGATGCATATTTCACATTTTTCAAAAAAACTTTTTTTCGGTCCGAAAAAAAGTTAAAGTCCAACTCCGAGCGAAAATTTTCTAAGTCCAGCCGCGTAGTACATGGGCAAACTACCACTTTCGGAACAAAGTGCTACTTAAAGGGGGACAAATTTGCAAAAGCGAACCTTAGGATGTGTTTGCCTTATCAAACGAATGCCACCGATGCATGTTTCACCTTTTTCAAAAAACATTTTTTTCACTTCGATCAAAATTTTTCTAAGTCCAACTCCGAGCGAAAAATTTCTAAGTCCCCGGGGCTTTCGTCTCTTGACCATGCCGGCAGTTGAGGCCTCGCCGCCCGAGGGCCGGAATTGTCGTCTTGTAGGTGTGGTGCAGCGCGCCATCGAAAAACGGGGAAATTTGCCAAATTCGTTCTTGGGATGTGTTTCCCTTTCTAAAAGAATGCCTCCGATGTATATTTCATGTTTTTAAAAAAATTATTTTTGCAAAATATCGAAACTTTTTCTAAGTCCAAATCGGCGCAAAAAGTCAATGAAACAGGGCCAAATTAGCAGGAACGAGGCTAAGGATGTGTTTTCTTTATCAAACGAACACCAATGATGCATATTTCACATTTTTCAAAAAAACTTTTTTTCGGTCCGAAAAAAGTTAAAGTCCAACTCCGAGCGAAAATTTTCTAAGTCCAGCCGCGTTAGTACATGGGAGAACTACCACTTTCGGAGCAAACTGCCACTTAAAGGGGGACAAATTAGCAAAAGCGAACCTTAGGATGTGTTTCCCTTATCAAACGAATGCCACCGATGCATGTTTCACTTTTTTCAAAAAACATTTCTTTCACTTCGATCAAAATTTTTCTAAGTCCAACTCCGTGCGAAATTTTTCTAAGTCCAGCATGGGGGAAGGTTCACTTTCTGTGCAAACCGCTAGTGAAGGAGGGACAAATTAGCAAAAACGATTCCTGGGACGAGTTTTCCCTGCTAAGCGCATGCCTGTGATGTATATTTCGTGCTTTTAAAAAAATGAATTTTTCTAAAAATCGAAAATTTTTCTGACTCCAAATCTGTGCAAAGCGCCAGTGAAAGAAGGACTAATTAGCAAAAACAGAACTTAGGATGCGTTTCCGTTATCTAACGAATACCAAGGATGCATGTTGCACATTAATCAAAAAACTTTCTTCGGTCTGATAAAAATTTTTCAAAGTCCAACTCCGAGCGAAATTTTTCAAAGTCCAGCATGGGTGAACGACCACTTGCGGTGCAAACCGCTTGCGAGAGAGGGACAAATTAGCAAAGACGAATCTTGGGAAGAGTTTCTTCTTCCAAATGAATGCCTGCGATGTATATTTCGTGTTTCTAAAAAAGTTATTTTTGACCAAAATCGAAACCTTTTCTACGTCCAAATCGGTGTAAAGCGCCAGTGAAAGAGGGACAAATTAGCATAAACGATTATTGGGACGAGTTTCCCCTTCTAAACGAATGCCTGTGATGTATATTTCGTGTTTTTAAAAAAATTATTTTTTTTCCAAAGTCGAAAAATTTTCTGAGTCCAAATCTGTGCAAAGCGCCAGTGAAAGAAGGACAAATTAGCAAAAACGGAACTTAGGATGCGTTTCCCTTATCTAACGAATACCAAAGATGCATGTTTCACATTAATCAAAAAAACTTTTTTCGGTCCGATAAAAATTTTTCAAAGTCCAACTCCGAGCGAAATTTTTCAAAGTCCAGCCTGGGGGAACGACCACTTGCGGTGCAAATCGCTTGCGAGAGAGGGACAAATTAGCAAAGACGAGTCTTGGGAAGAGTTTCTTCTTCCAAAAGAATGCCTGTGATGTATATTTCGTGTTTTTAAAAAAGTTATTTTTGCCCAAAATCGAAGCTCTTTCTAAGTCCAAATCGGTAAAAAGCGCTAGTGAAAGAGGGACAAACTTGCAAAAACGGAACTTGGGATGCGCTTCCTTTATTAAACGAATACCAATGATGCATTTTTCACCTTTATGAAAAAACTTTTTTTCACTCCGATAAAAATTTTTCAAAGTCCAACTCCGAGCGAAAGAGTTAAGGTTTCCCCCAAGGGAGGGTCCGGAGAGACCGTCGCGGAGTGCGGTCTGGAGGTGAGCCAAAACTCGAAGTTCGGCGCCGCGTAGGAAAAGTAATGTTGCTGGGTACGCATTGCCAAGTAAGTGATCATGTTTGGGGATTCCTGGGCCCAGTTTTCTTTAATTAACAAACGGTCGTGTTTATCTTGCAATAGACGTTAATCTTTGGCACACTGGTCGTAAGAAAGCATTGTGCAAACTCGCTCGGATGACCTCGACCAAGAGGTGAACGCTACTTGCAAGGAAGTAGCCAAGGGTGACGTAATCGTGAGTCATCGCGCTGGTGTTATTGCGCATCGCTTCCATACAGTTTGAAACATAACGGCTAGAGAGGCCAAGCCGGACGCACGCGAGGGCTGCGCTTCTCCTTGTTTTCAACGAGAAATTCTTCCCGCCAAAAGCTAATTCGGCGTGGCTACTCTGCCCAAGTTATGTAATTACTAATTACTGGAACTTCCTAGATATGAGATTATTTTTATTAGTAGCGTACGGACTCTCACAATGTTTTCCTTTCTTTTTCAGCAGTTCAGAACAAGGACCGCAAAGTCTACCGAAGGCGCCATGATGGGGAGAACTCGCACCGGCCGACAACCTGCACCTGGAGAACAACGGGAATTCAGGGATCACAGGAGCCACGCCTGGCTTACGTCCACTTCGCAGAACTAAATCTACAGTCCGAAAACACACACAACACCAGCCTGGGACCCCGCCAGGTGATTCCAGCCTCTTCCACTACGACAAGACGCCAGAAGCACGACGAGTTCAAACGTGTTCGTGTGCTAGGTGCAGAAAGTTTTCTGCGAGTGAGAAAGTGCCTCTTAATTCGAGTGATATTCCACGTCTAAACAAAGTGCTCAAAAAGTGTTAGTGAAAGGTAAAGTCTGTCCAAGGAGAGCTAAATTAATTAATGCAAAAAATGAATGCGCCTACAAGTGCAAAAGCTCTTACAAGTGAAAACGAAATGTTCTAGGTCGAAACAGAGCGAGTGAGAAAGTGCCTCTGAATTCGAGTGATATTCCACGTCTAAAAAAATGATTAAAGTGCCAAAGTTCGGAAAAGAGCAAATAATGAATGCGCCCACAAGTGCAAAATGTCATACAAGTGAAATGGAAATGTTCTAGGTCGAAACAGAGCGAGCGACAAAGTGCCTCTAAATGCGAGTGATATTTCACGTCTAAAAAGTGCACAAAAAGTGTTTGTGAAATGGGTTAAATAATTGAAGTGCAAAAGGTCATACAAGTGAAAAAAAAATGTTGTAGGTCGAAACAGCGAGTGAAAGGTGTAAAGAAAAAATGTGTGAAAAATTCAAAGTCCAGCGAGGCTAGAATGAGCGAAATAATCCTAAATGTGTCGTGCGAGTGAAATATTGCCAGTGTGATTAATTCAAAGTCCCACAGTGCCCGGCTTTTTCAAAGTCCAAAGAGGGCAGCAAGAGTGAAATAATTCTAAGTCCATCGTGTGTCGTGCGAGTGAAAAATTACAAGTATAGCCGTGTTTTTAAAAAAATTATTTCTTCCCAAAATCGAAACTTTTTCTAAGTCCAAATCGGCGCAAAAAGTTAGTGAAACAGGGCCAAATTAGCAGAAACGAGGCTAGGGATGTGTTTTCTTTATCAAACGAACACCAATGATGCGTATTTCACATTTTTCAAAAAAACTTTTTTTCAGTCCGAAAAAAGTTAAAGTCCAACTCCGAGCGAAAATTTTCTAAGTCCAGCCGCGTAGTACATGGGAGAACTACCACTTTCGGAGCAAACTGCCACTTAAAGAGGGACAAATTTGCGAAAGCGAACCTTAGGATGTGTTTGCCTAATCAAACGAATGCCACCCATGCATGTTTCACTTTTTTCAAAAAACATTTTTTTCACTTCGATCAAAATTTTTCTAAGTCCAACTCCGAGCGAAAAATTTCTAAGTCCCCGGGGCTTTCGTCTCTTGACCATGCCGGCAGTTGAGGCCTCGCCGCCCGAGGGCAAGAATTGTCGTCTTGTAGGTGTGGTGCAACGCGCCATCGAAAAACGGGGAAATTTGCCAAAATTGTTCTTGGGATGTGTTTCCCTTTCTAAAAGAATGCCTCCGATGTATATTTCATGTTTTTAAAAAAATTATATTTGCAAAATATCGAAACTTTTTCTAAGTCCAAATCGGCGCAAAAAGTCGATGAAACAGGGCCAAATTAGCAGGAACGAGGCTAAGGATGTGTTTTCTTTATCAAACGAACACCAATGATGCATATTTCACATTTTTCAAAAAAACTTTTTTTCGGTCCGAAAAAAGTTAAAGTCCAACTCCGAGCGAAAATTTTCTAAGTCCAGCCGCGTAGTACATGGGAGAACTACCACTTTCGGAGCAAACTGCCACTTAAAGAGGGACAAATTTGCGAAAGCGAACCTTAGGATGTGTTTGCCTAATCAAACGAATGCCACCCATGCATGTTTCACTTTTTTCAAAAAACATTTTTTTCACTTCGATAAAAATTTTTCTAAGTCCAACTCCGAGCGAAAAATTTCTAAGTCCCCGGGGCTTTCGTCTCTTGACCATGCCGGCAGTTGAGGCCTCGCCGCCCGAGGGCAAGAATTGTCGTCTTGTAGGTGTGGTGCAACGCGCCATCGAAAAACGGGAAAATTTGCCAAAATTGTTCTTGGGATGTGTTTCCCTTTCTAAAAGAATGCCTCCGATGTATATTTCATGTTTTTAAAAAAATTATTTTTGCAAAATATCGAAACTTTTTCTAAGTCCAAATCGGCGCAAAAAGTCAATGATACAGGGCCAAATTAGCAGAAACTAGGCTAGGGATGTGTTTTCTTTATCAAACGAACACCAAATATGCATATTTCACATTTTTCAAAAAAACTTTTTTTCGGTCCGAAAAAAGTTAAAGTCCAACTCTGAGCGAAAAATTTCTAAGTCCCCGGGGCTTTCGTCTCTTGACCATGCCGGCAGTTGAGGCCTCGCCGCCCGAGGGCAAGAATTGTCGTCTTGTAGGTGTGGTGCAACGCGCCATCGAAAAACGGGAAAATTTGCCAAAATTGTTCTTGGGATGTGTTTCCCTTTCTAAAAGAATGCCTCCGATGTATATTTCATGTTTTTAAAAAAATTATTTTTGCAAAATATTGAAACTTTTTCTAAGTCCAACTCCGAGCGAAAAATTTCTAAGTCCCCGGGGCTTTCGTCTCTTGACCATGCCGGCAGTTGAGGCCTCGCCGCCCGAGGGCCGGAATTGTCGTCTTGTAGGTGTGGTGCAACGCGCCATCGAAAAACGGGGAAATTTGCCAAAATCGTTCTTGGGATGTGTTTCCCATTCTAAAAGAATGCCTTCGATGTGTATTTCATGTTTTTAAAAAAATTATTTTTGCAAAATATCGAAACTTTTTCTAAGTCCAACTCCGAGCGAAAAATTTCTAAGTCCCCGGGGCTTTCGTCTCTTGACCATGCCGGCAGTTGAGGCCTCGCCGACCGAGGGCAAGAATTGTCGTCTTGTAGGTGTGGTGCAACGCGCCATCGAAAAACGGGAAAATTTGCCAAAATTGTTCTTGGGATGTGTTTCCCTTTCTAAAAGAATGCCTCCGATGTATATTTCATGTTTTTAAAAAAATTATTTTTGCAAAATATCGAAACTTTTTCTAAGTCCAAATCGGCGCAAAAAGTCAATGATACAGGGCCAAATTAGCAGAAACTAGGCTAGGGATGTGTTTTCTTTATCAAACGAACACCAAATATGCATATTTCACATTTTTCAAAAAAACTTTTTTTCGGTCCGAAAAAAGTTAAAGTCCAACTCTGAGCGAAAAATTTCTAAGTCCCCGGGGCTTTCGTCTCGTGACCATGCCGGCAGTTGAGGCCTCGCCGCCCGAGGGCAAGAATTGTCGTCTTGTAGGTGTGGTGCAACGCGCCATCGAAAAACGGGGAAATTTGCCAAAATCGTTCTTGGGATGTGTTTCCCATTCTAAAAGAATGCCTCCGATGTATATTTCATGTTTTTAAAAAAATTATTTTTGCAAAATATCGAAACTTTTTCTAAGTCCAACTCCGAGCGAAAAATTTCTAAGTCCCCGGGGCTTTCGTCTCTTGACCATGCCGGCAGTTGAGGCCTCGCCGACCGAGGACAAGAATTGTCGTCTTGTAGGTGTGGTGCAACGCGCCATCGAAAAACGGGAAAATTTGCCAAAATTGTTCTTGGGATGTGTTTCCCTTTCTAAAAGAATGCCTCCGATGTATATTTCATGTTTTTAAAAAAATTATTTTTGCAAAATATCGAAACTTTTTCTAAGTCCAAATCGGCGCAAAAAGTCAATGATACAGGGCCAAATTAGCAGAAACTAGGCTAGGGATGTGTTTTCTTTATCAAACGAACACCAAATATGCATATTTCACATTTTTCAAAAAAACTTTTTTTCGGTCCGAAATAAGTTAAAGTCCAACTCTGAGCGAAAAATTTCTAAGTCCCCGGGGCTTTCGTCTCTTGACCATGCCGGCAGTTGAGGCCTCGCCGCCCGAGGGCCGGAATTGTCGTCTTGTAGGTGTGGTGCAACGCGCCATCGAAAAACGGGGAAATTTGCCAAAATCGTTCTTGGGATGTGTTTCCCATTCTAAAAGAATGCCTCCGATGTATATTTCATGTTTTTAAAAAAATTATTTTTGCAAAATATTGAAACTTTTTCTAAGTCCAACTCCGAGCGAAAAATTTCTAAGTCCCCGGGGCTTTCGTCTCTTGACCATGCCGGCAGTTGAGGCCTCGCCGCCCGAGGGCCGGAATTGTCGTCTTGTAGGTGTGGTGCAACGCGCCATCGAAAAACGGGGAAATTTGCCAAAATTGTTCTTGGGATGTGTTTCCCATTCTAAAAGAATGCATTCGATGTATATTTCATGTTTTTAAAAAAATTATTTTTGCAAAATATCGAAACTTTTTCTAAGTCCAACTCCGAGCGAAAAATTTCTAAGTCCCCGGGGCTTTCGTCTCTTGACCATGCCGGCAGTTGAGGCCTCGCCGACCGAGGGCAAGAATTGTCGTCTTGTAGGTGTGGTGCAACGCGCCATCGAAAAACGGGGAAATTTGCCAAAATCATTCTTGGGATGTGTTTCCCTTTCTAAAAGAATGCCTCCGATGTATATTTCATGTTTTTAAAAAAATTATTTTTGCAAAATATCGAAACTTTTTCTAAGTCCAAATCGGCGCAAAAAGTCGATGAAACAGGGCCAAATTAGCAGGAACGAGGCTAAGGATGTGTTTTCTTTATCAAACGAACACCAATGATGCATATTTCACATTTTTCAAAAAAACTTTTTTTCGGTCCGAAAAAAGTTAAAGTCCAACTCCGAGCGAAAATTTTCTAAGTCCAGCCGCGTAGTACATGGGAGAACTACCACTTTCGGAGCAAACTGCCACTTAAAGAGGGACAAATTTGCGAAAGCGAACCTTAGGATGTGTTTGCCTAATCAAACGAATGCCACCCATGCATGTTTCACTTTTTTCAAAAAACATTTTTTTCACTTCGATAAAAATTTTTCTAAGTCCAACTCCGAGCGAAAAATTTCTAAGTCCCCGGGGCTTTCGTCTCTTGACCATGCCGGCAGTTGAGGCCTCGCCGCCCGAGGGCAAGAATTGTCGTCTTGTAGGTGTGGTGCAACGCGCCATCGAAAAACGGGAAAATTTGCCAAAATTGTTCTTGGGATGTGTTTCCCTTTCTAAAAGAATGCCTCCGATGTATATTTCATGTTTTTAAAAAAATTATATTTGCAAAATATCGAAACTTTTTCTAAGTCCAAATCGGCGCAAAAAGTCGATGAAACAGGGCCAAATTAGCAGGAACGAGGCTAAGGATGTGTTTTCTTTATCAAACGAACACCAATGATGCATATTTCACATTTTTCAAAAAAACTTTTTTTCGGTCCGAAAAAAGTTAAAGTCCAACTCCGAGCGAAAATTTTCTAAGTCCAGCCGCGTAGTACATGGGAGAACTACCACTTTCGGAGCAAACTGCCACTTAAAGAGGGACAAATTTGCGAAAGCGAACCTTAGGATGTGTTTGCCTAATCAAACGAATGCCACCCATGCATGTTTCACTTTTTTCAAAAAACATTTTTTTCACTTCGATAAAAATTTTTCTAAGTCCAACTCCGAGCGAAAAATTTCTAAGTCCCCGGGGCTTTCGTCTCTTGACCATGCCGGCAGTTGAGGCCTCGCCGCCCGAGGGCAAGAATTGTCGTCTTGTAGGTGTGGTGCAACGCGCCATCGAAAAACGGGAAAATTTGCCAAAATTGTTCTTGGGATGTGTTTCCCTTTCTAAAAGAATGCCTCCGATGTATATTTCATGTTTTTAAAAAAATTATTTTTGCAAAATATCGAAACTTTTTCTAAGTCCAAATCGGCGCAAAAAGTCAATGATACAGGGCCAAATTAGCAGAAACTAGGCTAGGGATGTGTTTTCTTTATCAAACGAACACCAAATATGCATATTTCACATTTTTCAAAAAAACTTTTTTTCGGTCCGAAAAAAGTTAAAGTCCAACTCCGAGCGAAAATTTTCTAAGTCCAGCCGCGTAGTACATGGGAGAACTACCACTTTCGGAGCAAACTGCCACTTAAAGAGGGACAAATTTGCGAAAGCGAACCTTAGGATGTGTTTGCCTAATCAAACGAATGCCACCCATGCATGTTTCACTTTTTTCAAAAAACATTTTTTTCACTTCGATAAAAATTTTTCTAAGTCCAACTCCGAGCGAAAAATTTCTAAGTCCCCGGGGCTTTCGTCTCTTGACCATGCCGGCAGTTGAGGCCTCGCCGCCCGAGGGCAAGAATTGTCGTCTTGTAGGTGTGGTGCAACGCGCCATCGAAAAACGGGAAAATTTGCCAAAATTGTTCTTGGGATGTGTTTCCCTTTCTAAAAGAATGCCTCCGATGTATATTTCATGTTTTTAAAAAAATTATTTTTGCAAAATATCGAAACTTTTTCTAAGTCCAAATAGGCGCAAAAAGTCGATGAAACAGGGCCAAATTAGCAGGAACGAGGCTAAGGATGTGTTTTCTTTATCAAACGAACACCAATGATGCATATTTCACATTTTTCAAAAAAACTTTTTTTCGGTCCGAAAAAAGTTAAAGTCCAACTCCGAGCGAAAATTTTCTAAGTCCAGCCGCGTAGTACATGGGAGAACTACCACTTTCGGAGCAAACTGCCACTTAAAGAGGGACAAATTTGCGAAAGCGAACCTTAGGATGTGTTTGCCTAATCAAACGAATGCCACCCATGCATGTTTCACTTTTTTCAAAAAACATTTTTTTCACTTCGATAAAAATTTTTCTAAGTCCAACTCCGAGCGAAAAATTTCTAAGTCCCCGGGGCTTTCGTCTCTTGACCATGCCGGCAGTTGAGGCCTCGCCGCCCGAGGGCAAGAATTGTCGTCTTGTAGGTGTGGTGCAACGCGCCATCGAAAAACGGGAAAATTTGCCAAAATTGTTCTTGGGATGTGTTTCCCTTTCTAAAAGAATGCCTCCGATGTATATTTCATGTTTTTAAAAAAATTATTTTTGCAAAATATCGAAACTTTTTCTAAGTCCAAATCGGCGCAAAAAGTCAATGATACAGGGCCAAATTAGCAGAAACTAGGCTAGGGATGTGTTTTCTTTATCAAACGAACACCAAATATGCATATTTCACATTTTTCAAAAAAACTTTTTTTCGGTCCGAAAAAAGTTAAAGTCCAACTCTGAGCGAAAAATTTCGAAGTCCCCGGGGCTTTCGTCTCGTGACCATGCCGGCAGTTGAGGCCTCGCCGCCCGAGGGCAAGAATTGTCGTCTTGTAGGTGTGGTGCAACGCGCCATCGAAAAACGGGGAAATTTGCCAAAATCGTTCTTGGGATGTGTTTCCTATTCTAAAAGAATGCCTCCGATGTATATTTCATGTTTTTAAAAAAATTATTTTTGCAAAATATTGAAACTTTTTCTAAGTCCAACTCCGAGCGAAAAATTTCTAAGTCCCCGGGGCTTTCGTCTCTTGACCATGCCGGCAGTTGAGGCCTCGCCGCCCGAGGGCCGGAATTGTCGTCTTGTAGGTGTGGTGCAACGCGCCATCGAAAAACGGGGAAATTTGCCAAAATTGTTCTTGGGATGTGTTTCCCATTCTAAAAGAATGCATTCGATGTATATTTCATGTTTTTAAAAAAATTATTTTTGCAAAATATCGAAACTTTTTCTAAGTCCAACTCCGAGCGAAAAATTTCTAAGTCCCCGGGGCTTTCGTCTCTTGACCATGCCGGCAGTTGAGGCCTCGCCGACCGAGGGCAAGAATTGTCGTCTTGTAGGTGTGGTGCAACGCGCCATCGAAAAACGGGGAAATTTGCCAAAATCGTTCTTGGGATGTGTTTCCCTTTCTAAAAGAATGCCTCCGATGTATATTTCATGTTTTTAAAAAAATTATTTTTGCAAAATATCGAAACTTTTTCTAAGTCCAAATCGGCGCAAAAAGTCGATGAAACAGGGCCAAATTAGCAGGAACGAGGCTAAGGATGTGTTTTCTTTATCAAACGAACACCAATGATGCATATTTCACATTTTTCAAAAAAAACTTTTTTTCGGTCCGAAAAAAGTTAAAGTCCAACTCCGAGCGAAAATTTTCTAAGTCCAGCCGCGTAGTACATGGGGAGAACTACCACTTTCGGAGCAAACTGCCACTTAAAGAGGGACAAATTTGCGAAAGCGAACCTTAGGATGTGTTTGCCTAATCAAACGAATGCCACCATGCATGTTTCA
This sequence comes from Mantis religiosa, assembly GCA_030765055.1. Taxonomy (NCBI): domain Eukaryota; kingdom Metazoa; phylum Arthropoda; class Insecta; order Mantodea; family Mantidae; genus Mantis; species Mantis religiosa. The sequence continues at coordinate 4,912 of JAUKNK010000356.1, read as the reverse complement.
CTTTTTTCAAAAAACATTTTTTTCACTTCGATAAAATTTTTTCTAAGTCCAACTCCGAGCGAAAAATTTCTAAGTCCCCGGGGCTTTCGTCTCTTGACCATGCCGGCAGTTGAGGCCTCGCCGCCCGAGGGCAAGAATTGTCGTCTTGTAGGTGTGGTGCAACGCGCCATCGAAAAACGGGAAAATTTGCCAAAATTGTTCTTGGGATGTGTTTCCCTTTCTAAAAGAATGCCTCCGATGTATATTTCATGTTTTTAAAAAAATTATTTTTGCAAAATATCGAAACTTTTTTCTAAGTCCAAATCGGCGCAAAAAGTCGATGAAACAGGGCCAAATTAGCAGGAACGAGGCTAAGGATGTGTTTTCTTTATCAAACGAACACCAATGATGCATATTTCACATTTTTCAAAAAAACTTTTTTCGGTCCGAAAAAAGTTAAAGTCCAACTCCGAGCGAAAATTTTCTAAGTCCAGCCGCGTAGTACATGGGAGAACTACCACTTTCGGAGCAAACTGCCACTTAAAGAGGGACAAATTTGCGAAAGCGAACCTTAGGATGTGTTTGCCTAATCAAACGAATGCCACCCATGCATGTTTCACTTTTTTCAAAAACATTTTTTTCACTTCGATAAAAATTTTTCTAAGTCCAACTCCGAGCGAAAAATTTCTAAGTCCCCGGGGCTTTCGTCTCTTGACCATGCCGGCAGTTGAGGCCTCGCCGCCCGAGGGCAAGAATTGTCGTCTTGTAGGTGTGGTGCAACGCGCCATCGAAAAACGGGAAAATTTGCCAAATTGTTCTTGGGATGTGTTTCCCTTTCTAAAAGAATGCCTCCGATGTATATTTCATGTTTTTAAAAAAATTATTTTTGCAAAATATCGAAACTTTTTCTAAGTCCAAATCGGCGCAAAAAGTCAATGATACAGGGCCAAATTAGCAGAAACTAGGCTAGGGATGTGTTTTCTTTATCAAACGAACACCAAATATGCATATTTCACATTTTTCAAAAAAACTTTTTTTCGGTCCGAAAAAAGTTAAAGTCCAACTCTGAGCGAAAAATTTCTAAGTCCCCGGGGCTTTCGTCTCGTGACCATGCCGGCAGTTGAGGCCTCGCCGCCCGAGGGCAAGAATTGTCGTCTTGTAGGTGTGGTGCAACGCGCCATCGAAAAACGGGGAAATTTGCCAAATTCGTTCTTGGGATGTGTTTCCCTTTCTAAAAGAATGCCTCCGATGTATATTTCATGTTTTTAAAAAAAATTATTTTTGCAAAATATCGAAACTTTTTCTAAGTCCAAATCGGCGCATAAAGTCAATGAAACAGGGCCAAATTAGCAGGAACGAGGCTAAGGATGTGTTTTCTTTATCAAACGAACACCAATGATGCATATTTCACATTTTCAAAAAAACTTTTTTTCGGTCCGAAAAAAAGTTAAAGTCCAACTCCGAGCGAAAATTTTCTAAGTCCAGCCGCGTAGTACATGGGCAAACTACCACTTTCGGAACAAAGTGCTACTTAAAGGGGGACAAATTTGCAAAAGCGAACCTTAGGATGTGTTTGCCTTATCAAACGAATGCCACCGATGCATGTTATTCACCTTTTTCAAAAAACATTTTTTTCACTTCGATCAAAATTTTTCTAAGTCCAACTCCGAGCGAAAAATTTCTAAGTCCCCGGGGCTTTCGTCTCTTGACCATGCCGGCAGTTGAGGCCTCGCCGCCCGAGGGCCGGAATTGTCGTCTTGTAGGTGTGGTGCAGCGCGCCATCGAAAAACGGGGAAATTTGCCAAATTCGTTCTTGGGATGTGTTTCCCTTTCTAAAAGAATGCCTCCGATGTATATTTCATGTTTTTAAAAAAATTATTTTTGCAAAATATCGAAACTTTTTCTAAGTCCAAATCGGCGCAAAAAGTCAATGAAACAGGGCCAAATTAGCAGGAACGAGGCTAAGGATGTGTTTTCTTTATCAAACGAACACCAATGATGCATATTTCACATTTTTCAAAAAAACTTTTTTTCGGTCCGAAAAAAGTTAAAGTCCAACTCCGAGCGAAAATTTTCTAAGTCCAGCCGCGTTAGTACATGGGAGAACTACCACTTTCGGAGCAAACTGCCACTTAAAGGGGACAAATTAGCAAAAGCGAACCTTAGGATGTGTTTCCCTTATCAAACGAATGCCACCGATGCATGTTTCACTTTTTTCAAAAAACATTTCTTTCACTTCGATCAAAATTTTTCTAAGTCCAACTCCGTGCGAAATTTTTCTAAGTCCAGCATGGGGGAAGGTTCACTTCTGTGCAAACCGCTAGTGAAGGAGGGACAAATTAGCAAAAACGATTCCTGGGACGAGTTTTCCCTGCTAAGCGCATGCCTGTGATGTATATTTCGTGCTTTTAAAAAAATGAATTTTTCTAAAAATCGAAAATTTTTCTGACTCCAAATCTGTGCAAAGCGCCAGTGAAAGAAGGACTAATTAGCAAAAACAGAACTTAGGATGCGTTTCCGTTATCTAACGAATACCAAGGATGCATGTTGCACATTAATCAAAAAACTTTCTTCGGTCTGATAAAAATTTTTCAAAGTCCAACTCCGAGCGAAATTTTTCAAAGTCCAGCATGGGTGAACGACCACTTGCGGTGCAAACCGCTTGCGAGAGAGGGACAAATTAGCAAAGGACGAATCTTGGGAAGAGTTTCTTCTTCCAAATGAATGCCTGCGATGTATATTTCGTGTTTCTAAAAAAGTTATTTTTGACCAAAATCGAAACCTTTTCTACGTCCAAATCGGTGTAAAGCGCCAGTGAAAGAGGGACAAATTAGCATAAACGATTATTGGGACGAGTTTCCCCTTCTAAACGAATGCCTGTGATGTATATTTCGTGTTTTTAAAAAAATTATTTTTTTTCCAAAGTCGAAAAATTTTCTGAGTCCAAATCTGTGCAAAGCGCCAGTGAAAGAAGGACAAATTAGCAAAAACGGAACTTAGGATGCGTTTCCCTTATCTAACGAATACCAAAGATGCATGTTTCACATTAATCAAAAAAACTTTTTTCGGTCCGATAAAAATTTTTCAAAGTCCAACTCCGAGCGAAATTTTTCAAAGTCCAGCCTGGGGGAAACGACCACTTGCGGTGCAAATCGCTTGCGAGAGAGGGACAAATTAGCAAAGACGAGTCTTGGGAAGAGTTTCTTCTTCCAAAAGAATGCCTGTGATGTATATTTCGTGTTTTTAAAAAAGTATTTTTGCCCAAAATCGAAGCTCTTTCTAAGTCCCAAATCGGTAAAAAGCGCTAGTGAAAGAGGGACAAACTTGCAAAAACGGAACTTGGGATGCGCTTCCTTTATTAAACGAATACCAATGATGCATTTTTCACCTTTATGAAAAAACTTTTTTCACTCCGATAAAAATTTTTCAAAGTCCAACTCCGAGCGAAAGAGTTAAGGTTTCCCCCAAGGGAGGGTCCGGAGGAGACCGTCGCGGAGTGCGGTCTGGAGGTGAGCCAAAACTCGAAGTTCGGGCGCCGCGTAGGAAAAGTAATGTTGCTGGGTACGCATTGCCAAGTAAGTGATCATGTTTGGGATTCCTGGGCCCAGTTTTCTTTAATTAACAAACGGTCGTGTTTATCTTGCAATAGACGTTAATCTTTGGCACACTGGTCGTAAGAAAGCATTGTGCAAACTCGCTCGGATGACCTCGACCAAGAGGTGAACGCTACTTGCAAGGAAGTAGCCAAGGGTGACGTAATCGTGAGTCATCGCGCTGGTGTTATTGCGCATCGCTTCCATACAGTTTGAAACATAACGGCTAGAGAGGCCAAGCCGGACGCACGCGAGGGCTGCGCTTCTCCTTGTTTTCAACGAGAAATTCTTCCCGCCAAAAGCTAATTCGGCGTGGCTACTCTGCCCAAGTTATGTAATTACTAATTACTGGAACTTCCTAGATATGAGATTATTTTTATTAGTAGCGTACGGACTCTCACAATGTTTTCCTTTCTTTTTCAGCAGTTCAGAACAAGGACCGCAAAGTCTACCGAAGGCGCATGATGGGGAGAACCTCGCACCGGCCGACAACCTGCACCTGGAGAACAACGGGAATTCAGGGATCACAGGAGCCACGCCTGGCTTACGTCCACTTCGCAGAACTAAATCTACAGTCCGAAAACACACACAACACCAGCCTGGGACCCCGCCAGGTGATTCCAGCCTCTTCCACTACGACAAGACGCCAGAAGCACGACGAGTTCAAACGTGTTCGTGTGCTAGGTGCAGAAAGTTTTCTGCGAGTGAGAAAGTGCCTCTTAATTCGAGTGATATTCCACGTCTAAACAAAGTGCTCAAAAAGTGTTAGTGAAAGGTAAAGTCTGTCCAAGGAGAGCTAAATTAATTAATGCAAAAAATGAATGCGCCTACAAGTGCAAAAGCTCTTACAAGTGAAAACGAAATGTTCTAGGTCGAAACAGAGCGAGTGAGAAAGTGCCTCTGAATTCGAGTGATATTCCACGTCTAAAAAAATGATTAAAGTGCCAAAGTTCGGAAAAGAGCAAATAATGAATGCGCCCACAAGTGCAAAATGTCATACAAGTGAAATGGAAATGTTCTAGGTCGAAACAGAGCGAGCGACAAAGTGCCTCTAATGCGAGTGATATTTCACGTCTAAAAAGTGCACAAAAAGTGTTTGTGAAATGGGTTAAATAATTGAAGTGCAAAAGGTCATACAAGTGAAAAAAAAATGTTGTAGGTCGAAACAGCGAGTGAAAGGTGTAAAGAAAAAATGTGTGAAAAATTCAAAGTCCAGCGAGGCTAGAATGAGCGAAATAATCCTAAATGTGTCGTGCGAGTGAAATATTGCCAGTGTGATTAATTCAAAGTCCCACAGTGCCCGGCTTTTTCAAAGTCCAAAGAGGGCAGCAAGAGTGAAA
>JAUKNK010000355.1:2965000-2993076 GCA_030765055.1 Mantis religiosa | reverse complement strand
CCCGAGTTGGAATCTCGGTAAGGGTGAGTTACCTGCATAAGGTTTTTTCCGGGGTTTTACCTTGTCCATCAAGAAGGGTGTCGGGTGGCTCTGGGCTCCATGGACCCTGGACTCATTTGGGCATCATTACACCTAATTTATTCACCGTCCGATATGACAACGTTGGAGGACGTAAATTAAAGAAAAAAAATCAGCAATCTAACCTTGCTAAAACTACTTTGTTCTTCAGCCAATAGTCTCTTTACTATGAGTTGGTAGATTTTTCTTTAGTACTGAAGCATAAGTTTCGTGCTGTAATCAAGAGAGAAATTCCCTTATAATTTCCAGTTATTTCTTTCGATTTTATGAATATTTATAATCTTTGCCTTCACCCATTCATCTGGGAGTTTTCCTTCACTGCACAATGAATTAATCGGTTGTGGCAATTTACTTTTAATATTCTACCTCCTTACTTCCGCAATTCCATATTCATATCCTGAAATTATAGCGGATGTCTTTTAAGACCTGTTCCAATTCCAACATCGGTATTATCCAAAATCGTTATTATATAAAATTTTAAATTCAAAATTTCGATTACGCTTCTATAGATCTATATGTTTAATGCATCGACATCTCGTATTAGGATTTTGTAACTGGTTTGTGGAGTAGAATAAACGATTTCTTCTGTTTTTATTTTAATACTGAATTTTACCTGGAAAGAATGTTTCTGCTCTATGCAGTCTTTTATTATTTCCGCATTAGGACTTTTCAGTCTTGTGTATAGGGATGGCGCAGGACCTACAGCGAATTGGGTTATCAGTAAACAACCATTTGATCTCTTGCCATTCTTTAGATAACAGATAATGCTTAGTTTCTTACCTAAACATTCACGCCAGTCGAATATTCATAAAATACATTTTGTTTATTCTAATTTTAATCTCTAGGTGCAGTGGTTTCTTTCGTGGCTCCCGTGCTAAGGGTCCCGAGTTGGATTCCTGGCTCCAGTGTAGGAGATTTTAAGTCGGCCCTTTACATTTGTCTAGCACATGTGAAGTGTCCCTTATGCCCATTGTGGTTCGGAGTCCACGGTATAGGTAAGCTGTAGGTTCTCTTGCCCCGTAGGGGAGGGAAGCGGGCGTTGTGGACCCCTAGCACTCGTGTTACCTCTGACGTTACTAGAGGAACCTCGGGCCGAACATTCGAGCCCCTCCCTGAATGGGAGTTTTTCGAATTGAGTTGGATTTGAAGGGGCAGTGGTTCCCGATACCCGTGGGAGATCGGATACGTCTTAGGACGGGGTTGAGGGAAGCCATATAGCCTGCATAGCTGTAGAAGATGTGCTAGATCACCAGACGGCCCTACCGAGGTTGTTCGGTCGTCTTCACCTTTGGGGTTTGCGAGCGTAAGTGGCGTATCCACTTGCAACCCGTCTTGAGTCCACAGGACCAGATGGGGCGGGGGGCTTGTTAGTCTCTAGGTCTTGCCCTATGGAAAGCCCCACGGAGGCTCCGGGCGCCATTTTGGGCGTCCCTTATCGTCAGAGGGGGGGGGGGGTCAGCCTCACTCTGTGTGGATTGACCTGGTAGATACCCTCGAGCTTATATATAGTGTCACCTGAACGTCGGAACTCCCTATAGAACCGGCCGGCAGTAGGGCCAGATTGGAGGCATTCGGCCACGTCTACCCATTTGTCTTATAGCGCTAACGAAGGGATGGTTGGGAAAGCATCACTGGTCGTCTCTTTCCACTCCCCCTGCCGTCTGGAACCTTCACGGTGTTTCACTGAAACGCGAGACTTCGAGAAACAGCGATATCCCTATAAAAAGAGGGCTGCAGTTGGTCAGTTCAGTTCAGTTCAGTTCTTGGCGAGCAACAGAGGAGGAGCGCCCAGTGAGGGGATGGACTGCGTACGTCCTTCGGAGGAGTGTACGTAATTGCGAGTGCAAGTGGAACTGTAACAGACGAACTGGTGAATTGTAATTGTGTGCGCTACGTAATTTTATGTAATCGGCAAGTGTTTCAACTGTAATTCGGTGGAAATAAAGAACATTTTAAATTTGTGCAATTGGACTTTTAATTTCACGAACCCACAAGGTTATAATAGGATCTCTCGCCTCACCGTCATCTCCACGATCACCCTGAGATTCGTAGTAATGGTTCCTCCCTCTGGGTGCGTCCACCTGAGAAATGGGGCGTGTTGGTAACCAACCAATCTATTTTAATATCTTATCTAGCACATCCGCAGGTTTCTGCACTAAGTATAAGAACATATTTGATGTCAAAAACACTGCATCGAGGATTTAAAGGATACTTGAGTTCTTAGTATTCATACATTTTCAGCAAAAGTAGCGCGCTAAAATTTAGAACTATGTGAAAATATACACTGTGTCCTTTAAAACTATATTTCCTTTCAGATGGCTGGATTTGTGCTCCTACTTTGTTTTAATAAAGCATAGCATGCCCTCTGAGTGTTTTAATAACGTCGAGGAACTCATTTGGTTTAAGTTTCGGTGGCCTGCTCAAAATGAAAGTCGTTTAATGACGGTTAAATGTTGTAGAGTTAGAGCCTCTTCCCAAAAGTAACACTTCAGTTGTTTTAGCCTGAAAATGTACGCTGTGCAGTGGAGCAGCAAACAAAACGACCGACATGAAGTTTGTTTTTATAGCAAATTTAAGCGCTCTGTCAAAGTTCATACTGTTAGACTATTCGCAATACGCCAGTAAATCTCGGAAAATGCAGTGCTCTTCTTCTACGGTTGTGAAGTACTTTGCTACGAAACTTCCAAACAGTAAATGTGGTTATGCAAAGTAGCATTTAACAAGGGCGCAAAGGGTACATGGAAAGTGCATAAAGCGTTCCATTTGAGAGGCTTGCACGCGACGGTGTTCCTACACTAATGCTAAGGAAGTAACCGCAGTACAATATACAGGACGAAGGTGGCAACAAACTATTAGGCATGGGGATTTAACCTGCAATATCAGCTTCTCTGTTTATTTTAGAGAATGTTATAAGAATAGTTTAAATAACGGAATAAAAGGAATAGAATAGAAAAGCAGCAATGTTTGTGTTAAATATTTTTGAAGACAGTAATTATATGGCAATTTTTACTACCTCTTAGCATCATTACGTTTGTTTCACTAATATGGGTTATGAGTGATTCAATATAAAATGTTAACAAATAAAAATCATTATATAAGAAACAGAGTATGCAAGTATTCACTTCGTGTTTCATGACCGAGTCCATTTGAAGTAAAATTAAGTCCGGGCTTTTAGGCGTTGTCTGAAGGCATCACCTGCACCTGACGTTTCGCTCTAAGCTGTGTTGACCATCAACAGAGGACTTCGTCGAAACTGAAGCAGTCCCTGTCAGGTAGAGCCACTGACATGATATAAAATTAATGACATAAATGTAATTATAGGAATAAACATAAATAAATAACATATGTAGAGCATAGTCGCTCCTGCATATTGAAAATATCTGCCTTCATAAATATATAGTGAACATTTATCTGAAAACTATCGAATTAACAAGGCCAGGTAGAGAAGGTCATTAAATTCCCTTTTGCAAACCTGTGAACACCCAGCCTTGCTCTTTTGTCTGCTATGTCTTGAGGGCACATTGGCTCCGATTAGTCGAGAAACAGATTCTTTCATATATTCCCAGGATGACCAATAAAGAGATTAGGAGATTTTAGGAGACACTTAGAAGACATGACCACGAATAAATTATCGCGAGCGCGTCTTTAGCGAAAGTGGCGCAGTCGACATGCGTGTTAGTCCCAAATTTAACCAAGTTCCAGAGTGGGAATAATTTAGGACCTATCAGAAAGAAATAACTAGTCACGTGACTTATGCACGTTTCTAAAATTCAGTAGGATTGGGGGAAATTTGTCGTATGGCAGAAATACGTTCCAGCAACAAAAGACACTCTTTACATAATGCTCGCGAGGGATCGACATGTGGCGTTCCGCGACAGGAAACAATAAAACTTTATAATTATCTGTGAACAATTCGCGTGTGATGTTCCGCGTCAAGGAATATTGAGTGCTCCCCAACAGCACTGCCATTCACTTCGCGGTCAGTACGCGAGACGCGACGCGACTGCGAGGCAACATTACATCAGGTGGTGAGCACACAAGAGATGGACCACAATAAACAAATCTACATCTAAGAGACGAATAATTTCCTTCACAGTCCGACAATGAGTCAGAGCGCACCCAACCCCGAATTTCCAGATAAGAGCCTCATACCGAGCTACACCGAAGGAAACCCCGAGCTATGACCAAATTCCCTCGATCTCTAATTCTCCATTCATTAACGATTAACCATATGAGGTGTGGAATGACCGAGGGAACATACAACGAGGTTCCCACCGGGCAGAATCGCCTCAACACAAACGGCCAAAAAGGCCGGAAGAAATTTTTCTCTGAATAATCACATTATTATTTACACACGTTATTACTTCCAAAGCATTGTTTAATTGATGGAATGTGGTGTTCAGTAAGCTCAATTGAAAATAAACCTCTTACTTGCCCATCTTTTTGGGATAGTGTGTTCAAGAGGTTCCAGTTTGAAACCTGGCTAGGTTGAGTACCAAAGTGCTGAATGAGGACCAAAAGCTAAGCATAGATATTTCTTTCTTCTTCTTCACTTCAAAGCATACACGAAAATTTGTTTGTTAGAGATTCTTCGGGTAGCTCTTTCTGTATCCACGCGAGAAACTGTTAATGAATGCCATTGCCAAATCATATCAGTGCAGCCGGTTTGTTAGAATTTCCTCCCACAGGAGCTATTTGACATGCCAATACATCTACTGATATGAGACTGTCACATTTAAGCATACTTAAAAGCTATCGTCTGGGCGATTTCAACCAATGACGTCGGGATCAGTAGGCCAGTAATCCCAAACAATACAGCCAGCTAGAGAGCCTAATATCATAAGCCAGGACATCTTTATAAAACCTTGTTTCTTATATCCTTGCCCCGCTGACGTACTCTTCCGCACTTCCTTGGCTGACTATATATGAACAAACAAACCCTGTACAATGCAAGGCAAGTTGAAAAGGGGAGAAACGAACAAAATAACTGTCATATAGTTTCGTAGGGTTTAATGATACCTTTTATTTACGATGCTTATTTATATGCAATTACATAATATAGGAATATTTTATTCATACGGTTGTGAAAATCTAAACTCTACAATTCTTATAAATGCTTATGTTAATTAACAATCTAGTTGATTACTTGTTTATGAAGCAGCCAATGAAAGGTGTGTGTGATACTTCGAACAAAGTTATCTAGAACAGAGTTTGTGTACTCCTCTCTACATACGGTGTTAATTTTTATCTGTGATTTTACCGTGCAAAATTTTACGTCATCAATAGCAACGCTGATCGAGCGAGCTTATATACGATTACCCTAGCGGCTTGCGATCGTATTTGATATGCTGATAGCAGCTTTGAGGCCTCCCTCTACCGGCAGGTAAATATACTATTTGAGAGATTGGTCTGCACGCGTAATATAAAGGTGCGTAATTTCGCCTGGGGCGTAGATACTATAAGTGTTTTTAAAAATTATATAATGCAATGCACTGCAAAGCTAATTATGCAGCCATGAAAGTATACCATGAAGAATATACGAATTGATAAGTCAATTATCACTTATTTCACAATGAACATTTGTTTTTCTGTTATTCTAGACATAACGTATACATATTGTATACCGTCACATAAAATATAAATATTTCAATTTGAATCAGTTCTTTTCTGTCACCCACAGTTTTCTTCATTACAAAACAGAAAATCAGCAGAAGATGTTTTAGGACTGAAAAATAAATTAGTGTTACGATATGTATAATGCTTTTATCAAAGTTTAAGCAAGAAAAAAGCTGTAACACTTAGTCTTATATGTCCATTTTCTTATACTTCCTTTCTCTCTTCCCCTTAAACACCGTCTATATTGCTAAAAGGTATGCTTGAGGCCTTTCTGTCATAACATTATTTATTACTTCTAGATTGGGACCAGTCATTTAATAACGTCCAGTGTCTCTCTTTGCGCGAATAACTGATCCTGTATCTTGGAAACATTTGATGCAACTATTGATTTTAAAAGACATAAGGATACCAACATTAATAGACATTTCAGTTAAGCGTGAGAATGACAAAACATTTATATCGTATACTGATAAAACATAAGACGTTTATGTAGCAAACAAAAGTATGTCGATTTCACGGTACCTGGACACTTGACAACATTACGCTCCGAGGCGTTTGTCTAAATGCTAGATAAGGTTGCATAAATCCTCCATGCAGAGCTTCAAACTATATTTATACTTCACACCAATTTTAATGCCGGTACGAAAGTAGCATTTAACCATGAAGACGCGGTGCTGTGTGTTCATATCCAGGGGAAGCTGGCTGTATTAGTTATTGACACAACCACACTCAACGCTATAATTTGTTTACTGTTCCGCAAAAATTACCGCTTCTTCTCTGTAGAGGGCACAATGATTTCAAGATTGACTCACTAGTCAACTATGACGTCATTCTTGCTTAATCGGAGGGCGCGGAAATGATATGATATATTTATTGTGCATGTTCCAAAACTTTACAATTTACAACCTTTGGCTACACTTATTTGTCTTTACCTTGTAGCTACCTAGGCTGGCATGACACCCTGCTGTTGTGCTCTGCCAGGTAACTCTTAACCTCCATACCTCCTTTATTACTTAATTAGTCCCTTTCTTGCCCCTCATCTTCCTTTTTTATATTCTTTACATTTCTGACCCATTTTTCTTTTACTTTCTGCAGAAACTCACCAATACTTCTTACCTTCTTTTCCTCCCTGCCGGTTAACATTTTTATAGCTACTATCCTCTTCTCTACTTTCTCCCATTTTTCTTCCCAAACCTTTTCCCTCCATATTGCAGCCTCCTCGCATTCTGTTACATAGTGTGTTATGCTTTCTTTTCCCCCCACAGAATTCACAAATTCCCTTTTCTCTACCTCTTATCCCTCATAGAAATATTATTCCTGCTCTCATCCACGCTAACCCTTCTCTCTCTTGCCTACTGCAGTAATCTACATATGCTTCTCGTCCCCAATTTATTTTTATTTACTTGTAAAATTGTAATGATTTCATATTTTCTAGACTTTCCCATATTTCCTGTCTTTCTATATCTTCTATCCTGCATTTTACTAATTTACCCACATCGCATGTATTCCTTTCCTCTAATCTCCATATATCTCACATTCCTATTTTTTCCCCGTAATTCCTCCAATCTCTGCCTACCAACTATTTGAGTTCTCTAATCTTTTTTGCTGTCTCATGCATAATTTCATAATTTCCCCTTCTTCTTTGGCCAAACACCTATACCAAAATGTTATTATTGTTTCCATTATTATTCCACTTCTTCTTGTCTTTCCTAATTCTACTAAAGCTACTTACCTAGGTGCTGATCGTGATAAGCCTAGTAGCTCTTAACAAAACCTTCTGTAGTTATGGTCCAACGTTTTGTTTACCCCAGATCTCCACTACATACAACATTTTGGATTCAACTAGTGCTTCGTACATTCTTTCTAACTACTTGGTTGTCATTTCTAGCTTATATTTGCATCTTTTTATTCCATTCATTGCAGGAGGGCGCGAAAATAACGAATACAAATGAACACCGTGTAAAAGTTGAAGCAAGGAACGTTTCCGAGTCTCACATTTTTATTACAACTGGTAACTTACCTTCTCCTTACATTGGGTATTACTGTTGGAATTGTTTATAAAAGTACTCGAACGATCATGTTAAGGTATGTTAGGAAGATTAAAATGAACTGTATAACTACATACGTAATAATCTTTTGGGACGGCTGCATTCCATAACAGTAGTTTCTAATCCACTAGCGAAAAAAGTTAGGAGATTTCTGTAATTTTTAATTGTGGAGCGGTTCCCCTCCTTGTGGGTTAGATTTATATCACACGATGCGGCGACATATCTGGAGTAGGATTCGCCCCGTCGTGAGATCTACGCAAAAGTTTCGCGCTCCCTCGGTGTGGCGACGCATGTAGAAGCCAAACCTTACCTTGATGTAGAAGCGATGAACCTTTCGTCTAAAACCCGTGAAGATGATGTTCTCGAAGATTTCTATAAATCCTCTCTCCGGCCGCTGCGGCGAGCGATGAGATGTGAAACTTCTCAGGCGTGGCATCGATACAAAAGGTGTTTCACTTTAGGGCAACTATGGAATAAAATAATTAATACCATTTCACATTCCTTGGAATCATATTTCTTGACATAATTTTCTTCTTTACATTCGACTTTTATCACTGATGTATGTAGGCCTTTACTATATTTTAATTTTCTCCTTTTATTTATAAATGACGCAACGGTTTTTTACTTAAATTATTTATCATAGCGTCGCGCATTCGATGTATATTTTAAACGTTTATTAAACATTCATAAATGATGAACTCCAATAACTTCTCGTAGTTACAAGAAGTTTTTTTACCGAAAACAAGTCTACCCTCTTCCAGAGTTTAAGCCAGAACAAAGAATTTAAGAATAATACCATTGTTTTTTTTTTTTTTTTTTTTTTTTTTTTTACTGTTTTGGTTGCTAAGTTACGTTAACACTTAATTTTGATTGGTCCTAGGTCACAATTTGGGATTTCAATAAGTCTAAGAATTTGTTGCATCATCTATATGGCCTTTTTTTGTAATTTACGTCCTCCAACCTTATGTCATATCGGACGATGAATGGAATGGGAGAAATGATGCTCAAATGAGCCCAGGGTCCATAGAGCTTAGAGTTACTCGACATTCATCTTTCATGATAAGGGAAAACCCTGGAAAATCCTTATCCAGGTAACTCACCCTGACCGAGATTCGAACTCGGGACCTCTTGAACGTGTGGCAGACACGCTACCAAGCCGGGCATCTATATGGGTTGCTTGGTTATTAACTTACGTTGAATTACAGAAGGCAATGTTTACTTAATTTGTCCATATATGCAATATCAGCTTTAATTGTTATGCTCCATTACTTTATGTTTGAATGATTGTTTTCCGCTTTTAATAATACGTATTTGTATGGATGGTATTTTAATATTGTTTTACATACATTTATTACGCATAGGAGCATCCCTTGAGTGTTTTATTTTTAATGTGAGACGCTTGTTTGGAGGTTTACCTTCTGCATTTTTTGTCCTCAGGGAAACTCCGTTATGAATGTGAGCATATATTACACTCTGCGTAAGGGAAAACACGTTTGTATGTTTTTCAGACCCCTTATCATTGGAGGTGGAACGCAAAATGCAGAACTTTCCCCCTCAAATGCATTCGGAAAGAACTCTCTGATTCTGGTGTTGGAAAGGCGAGTAGGCGATGGTGGAACAACGTGTCCCTCGCGTGGATGGAGATTCATCAGACAAAAAAAGGACCCTATTTGTGATTCAGACCTTCCTTGATTGTGCGCTCTCCGTATACTAATGCCTTCGTTCGAGTTTCTCACTTCTCATTTATATTCCGCGTGAGGTGCGGTTGTCACTAGGGTTTTGAGTAGGAAATGCTTTCGATATCACACGCTTACAATCAGCGGGGGAGGAACAGGAGATTATCCCTCAGACGTTTATACAAAGAATCTCGTCCGCGACGGCGGCGGCGGTGCTCGTGGTGGAAACTTTAACGCTTGGTTGCGCAGAATTGTATTCCTCTGGGATGTGCCATGAACGTCAAGCGTCATGAGTTTTTAGAAGAGGAGCTCCATTTTTATGCTGAACTAGAACTGTGTATAAAACAAACAAAAATATGAGGTAGGAGAAATAACCGTTGATTTAGATTCCAGGTGTCTTCGTGTTTGAAAATAGACTTGTTCTAAGATAAACTGTATTTGCTTGCGCAGTATTAGCCAACTAAGAGCTTTGTGTATTCCTATTGCAGTGGGGCAATAGTTATGGAGAGGATGAAAAATGTATATTCATACTCTGTCCAAACGGTACATCAGAAACATTTTTTGTTATTTCGTTGTGATTTAATTTCAGTAAGCATTGTTTTCAAATACTAAAAAGAGGTCACAGAATGAAAAATAAAAGTGCAACGTTATCCTTTATTTTATATCTAGTTTACAACTTATTCTTATACAGGATTTTTATGGCAAGATAGAGTTAGACTGAAAAATTCAATGCCATATCCGGGACTTGAACCACGGATCTTCTGTTTACCGTCCAGCCGCTATGGCCAACGTGCCGACATGACATTAAATTCTCCAACTGACTCGTGTTTTTCCCGGTAAACTACTTAGTAGTTCTCATAAACACATGAGATAACTGTCTTAATGGCGACTTACAACTTGTAAGTACTTTAAGTCCCAGGCTTTATAGTTCGGATCAATATTAGGACAATTAATGGAAATTAATTGTTCTTTCACACTGGCCATATGTAGGCTAAAGTATTGAAAGTCAGACTGAAAAATTCAATGCCATATCCGGGACTTGAACCACGGATCCTCTGTTTGCCGTCCAGCCGCTCTAACCCTTCAGCCACTATGGCCAACGTGCCGACATGACATTAAATTCTCCAACGGACTCGTTTTTTTCCCGCTAAACCACTTACGAGTTCTCATAAACACATGAGACAACTACCTCAATGGCGACTTACAACATGTAAGGACTTTAAGGCCCGGGCTTTATAGTTAACCACTATTAGGTCAATTAATGGAAATTAATTGTTCTTTCACACTGGCCGTGGGTGGGCTTAAGTATGGAAAGATAGACAGTTATGCCAGAGGTTCTACTCCTATTAGTCCTGGACTAAGAACCCGGACCTCCGACCAGGGAGTTACCGAGCTGTCCCAAAAGGGCGTCCGGCGCCTCCGTGGGGGCTTTCCATAGGGCAAGACCTAGAGACTAACAAGCCGCCCCCACCCCATCCAGTCCTATGGACTCAAGACGGGATGGAAGTGGATACGCCACTTACGCGTGCCAACTCCAGAATGGGAGGGCTACCGATATGACCTCGGTAGGGCCGCCTGGTGATCTAGCACACCTTCTACTAGTTATGCAGGCTAGTACGCGGGAATATTAATGGCTTCCCTCAACTCCGTCCGGAGACGTATCAGATCACCCACGGTTATCGGGAACCACTGCCCCCTCGAGTCCAACCCAATCCGAAAAACTCCCAATCAGGGAGGGGATCGAATGTTCGGCCCGAGGTTCCTCAAGTAACGTCAGAGGTAAAACTGAGGTGACAGAATGAAAAATAAAAGTTTTACGTTATCCTTTATTTTTATATCCATTTTACAAGTTATTCTCATAAAGGATTTTTTGATCCCGCCCGCCACAGAGTCAGTCGTTAATTGAACTCGCGTGCGTGAACAGCTGTCGTGAGCCCATTGTTGATCGAGGCAGCGCGACGAGGCATTCAAAGGGACGGGCAGAGTAGTGTGTAGATAAAAGCTCGCCGAAACGGCGGGTTAAGGAGACGGATTTCTCGAGAGTTTGTTCTAGCCGTCTCGATTATTGGAGAATATTCCGGAATGTGAGTAAACTATGAAAAAGGGAGCCCGCCCGCCACAGAGTCAGTCGTTAATTAAAATCTCGTGCGTGAACAGCTGTTTGTTGGGGTCGATGACCTTGCAGGTTGTATTGTGTATGTGACGTAATTCTGGACTTCTGTGCACCAAGTGTGCAATCTTTGGTATTTGTAACCTGGATTTTTAATTTCACGAACCCACAAAGTCACACTAGTCTATGCTAATTAATATAAAGTTATGTAATAATGCTCTCATTACATATATCGTTGTAGGTACAAGGGAAATACAGAAGATTGAAGCGATAAAGACATCAGTTGTAGTGTTTAACGCCCGCTTTTACTACATGCGGCACTTCAGGCGGTGACACTGATGATACAAGAAATGAAGGTGGAGCACCGGTGGAATGAAACCGGGGCACCTGAAGGAGACTTCCCCTACGCCGGCTTGTCCATCACAAATCTCACAAGACGGCCGCCTGGGGTTGAACCCGGGGCTCTTTGTAAAGAGTCAAGTGATCTAACCATTCGGCCACCATACTGTGACTGCGTGGGTTACGTAGATTCGGAAATCCGGTTTGCAGAAAATTAGAACAACTTTTACTGCAGTAAAAAGACGTGAAATTGACATTCAGATGTCCTCGAGGCTGACTCGGTGTTTTGCTGCACGAAAACAAATGAATGAAATCAATCGTCGCAATAACCAACAAACAACTGTTGCTCTAATACCTTGACGGTATTTATACCTTCCCAGCCATTGTTTCTTGAAAGCCGCAGACCTTCCAAGAGCTTTTGCGGCCGCAACAATGGCAGCCTCTCTCTGTCTGTTTCTCACCTGCCCACAGGCCCGGCTCCGGCTTGTGGCAGCAGCTCAACAATGCCACACGGTGACAATACTCTGTCCTTGACCACACGAATCAGAGGTGTGAATGTCTATGAATATTCTAATATTCACATAAGAAGCAAAGGATACACCGAAAACGGTTACTTCCAAGAAATATTGTTTGGTAGGTTCCAAAAGTAAAGATTTCGTGAAGTAAGAGTATGTCTAGCTATAATTTACAGGTAAAAGAAATTATACAAAAGTCATTTAGAAGGTAGTGGACTTTACAGGTAATTAATGATATACATGTAGTTGTTACTGTAAACATCTGAAATTCATATGTTTTATTTTAAATCTTTGGAGGCATTTTTAGAAAAATAAAAGTAAACTTAACAAAATATTTGGAATGTAAAAGGTGCTCAAGTTCAGTATGTTACCGAATAGAATATTATATTTATCCGAATTCTTTGTTTTTTATTTATTTCTAATGCCTCTGATTGACGTAACCTAGGTATGAATCGATTCCTACTTGATGAAAACTGGGTAACAGGAAACTCCATCCAATGAAAAATGCTGTCGCCAATCAAATACACGAGAGTGTTTCGCAGGTGGAGTAAATCACTTGATTGGAGCTGGTTGCGTTTTATTGCTGTGAACACCTTAGTTGCGAAGTCATTCTAATTATAACAATGGCGACAATTCACTCCATAACACGGGACCTGTTGCCACTGGCCAAATAGACGGCGTCCTTCCCCAGCATACATATGCCTTGAATTTCCGCTTTTTAGCAAGAAACAGTGTATTTATCAGAATGAAAATGTAGAAAACCCTTACGCTGGATCATATTAAATTTACTAGTAATTCATTTCATTCCAGGCCATCGAAAGTTTAATTTTGTAGAAACTAGTCAGAGTAAAATGATTCAGTTTATAAGGTTTCATGAAAGCAAAATTCTGATACATCGCCCTGTAGAATATATATGTTTAATTGGGAATATTAATATAATCATTTTAAAATGCATCTAAGCGAAGTGTTCGTTTCCTTAAATGTTGTTTTATTCTCCTTTGGAACTCAACAAAGAATAAGGAGTTGAAGATATAAAGGACATCATTAAAGGATTCAGGATATTACTCACGGATAGGAGGGTAGTCTGGTAAAGAAGAACCTAAGGTAACTTATTCAGTCCTAATAATGATAAGAGATAGCTCATGTAGGACTAGATGTACAACCGAAATAGAGAAAATACGAGTATGGTATCATGAATAATTTGTAACTTTGTTGTATCACCAAGTGCGTCAAAATGTCCTAATAGTCAGCTAGATTTAAAATTTAAAGATTTGTACTTTTTAACTTCTGGGCTAATAATTCCTACTTTGAACTGAAATGGATTTGAAAAATAATATATTATTTAAGAAACTTGTATAACTGTTGACACGGTAGTTATTTGGGTTCACTAATGGGATTTTCATATTTGTCATTATTAACCGTTCATAAAGTTTACTTCCTGTAGTGAAGGCAGTGCGCTTGTAGATAGTAATGAATGCCATCTTGTGGCTTGTCTAGGAAAACTATTGTATCATCTCATTTGGGAGGACCTTTGTATCCCAGTGAGTAAAAAACATTTTTGCTAATAGATAATTTAGGTCAGAATTAAATGTTTTCATTTATTAAAGTTTACGGTTTTTTTTTTTTTTTTTTTTTTTTTTCAGGTAAGGGTTCCGGACCATGCTAATAGAAGTTAATGAAATGAGGCCTAATTTGTGGTAAGTGAAGATTGCATTGTATTGATTGAACTACCAGCCTTTCAGGCATTTTATCAAGCCGGGACAGTACTAATATATATATATATATATATATATATATATATATATATATATATATATATATATAATATGATATTTCGGTACTCTACGGGGTGGATATTTCACTTTGTTTTGGCAAAAGGGTGCAGTTTTTGTGGATAAAATATTAATATTTTGAAAATCCTGCATAAGCTTGCTGAAAAGACAGCTGCGCTGTGAGATCCCTGCGACCCACGTGAAGGAACACGAGATTATTCAAGCATTCTAAAGGAGAAATCGGGAAGCCACTTCCTAAAGGAAGAAATGTGCAGAAGTCGGTACGGCTTACACGAGTTTGAAAGGCAATGCTATGTTAAATCACTTGTACGACTATCTAAAGAGGTGGAAAAATTACAACGGTGCCGGACTTAGGTTAGCTATACAAAAATTGAAATGAAATAAAAGGCCTTATCAGAATACATGTGAAGCAACACACACCAGGCATAGTTACCTGTATACATAGTAGAGCTATTTATGTGCGTGTTCAAAAGTTAAAATACAGAGGTAAAACATAATTAACTAAGAATTCCTGAAAACATATTGTTTAATTGCTATTAGTTACATATTTTTCCTAATAAACCGCAAGTTAGTACGGTAAAACATTCTTGGTAACCTTTGATGTATAATTACGCGTAATGGAACTCTAAAGTATAATGTACATAAAAGCACAACAAGGTTTTACACATGTGTTTGCATAATGTTGTGAGGGGAGAGGGTCTAAGAGTCTGGATAAAATCAGTTTTCAAAGCCCAATAAGACATAATTTTAAAATTTAATGCTTTAAATTGTAGCACAAAGCACAATTCTTGGAAAATTAACGGTTTAAAATCTAACAATATATGCCAAAATTAGAAAAATATTCATAAACAGCGAAAAGCTAGGAATTTTAGCAATAAACATATCGTACATAGAATTTAACGGTATTATGACACATACACGACTGAATAAGGGTGGTTCACCTTTATTGAGCACCAGCATACAAAACTTGCTGTACCTACATGGAATTCAAGAGGTTTATGATTTTCCACAAATCATTTTATGACTGAAACTTGGGAAACTGTGATATATTGTCGTGCTGCTCAAAAGGGTACCCAGGCTTTAACTTTGTTAATACAAATATCTCAGTTAACGCACTGATTACTCTCGGAGAAGTGAGGAGTGCACTGGCACGCTTCTCGGACGTGTGCTAAGCACCAAAGAACGCATCACTTCAGACAATGGAATGCGCAGGAATCATGGATGACACATATTATATCCACGTGGAGTAATCAATTCGTTATCTGAGAAGTTTCGATTAACAAAGATAAAGGCATGGTAACCATTTAAGCAGCACAATAATACTTAATGTTCACAGTGCATTAAATTTGAAAATTGTGTGGAACCTTGTGAAAGGCTTAAAATATAGTTATCCAAGAGTTGGGTATTATTTTACTTTAGACGCTCCTGGCAGCATATCTACTACACCTAGAGTATGGAAGCTTTTCGCTACAAATTGTTAGCCATTGTTTCTTTCTTTGCAAATATATGTCAGTTTCCCCTTTTATTCTCTTCTATGAACAACCTTTTCTCTTAATGTCATTTTGTGGTATATTGTGTGATCCCCGCACAGAAACTATTGGTTGTGTGTGTTGTCACGGATCCAAAAATATAAATAGGTATGAATGTAATTTCAGAGATTTAACTAATTATTGATAGAAATAAGAAACAGGAAAGGTTACAAATCTCTTGTTAAAACTGCTGAATTCATTATATATTATCTTAGAACCTGTTTTAGATGTCAAACTGGATGTTTTACAGGGTGTAGATGTATGCCTTCTCAAACAGTTAATTAGTTTATTAACAAAGGGGGAACCTAATTTTTTAATTCAAGTAAAAGAAGCTTAGATTAAAACTTACAACAACATACTTTAAAAAAACAGCAATTAACATCAAAGTAGTTGGACTGTAGCACTTCTGAAATATTTTGATCGTCCTATATAGTTACCTTGAGTAATTTCTACGAAAATGAATAATTAAATCTGCGACACGATACCATCGACTTTACTTACTTTCCGATAAAGCCACACTAAGGATTCTTAATCCCATAAGTATCTATCGCTCTCTTCAGGGTTTGAACTCGCGACTTCGAGAACCAGAGGCTAACATGTTACCCTTAGACCTTAGAGGACAATAATGTGGTGCAGTACCACATGCCGAAACCACATTGCCATTTGCTCCTTCAGAAGTATTTCCCTCTATAGTCAGTAGGACTCACTGCAAAGAAAATGTAGACAGCGAATTACTGTAAAGGGAGAAGCCCGTTGAAGAAATAAAAGCCAATAAGGTAGTCACTGAGGTTGATAAGTTTCTCCTTACGTAGCTCCCTTCCGGAGTAGATGTTATTAAAATTCAGTAGGGTATATTATAGCGATTTACAGTCCATTTGATATGCAGTTTCGATTCTTCAGAATATAGTATTCTTGACACGTTCTCCGTATATTTTTCTGCCGGGCCTAACCAGAATCACTTAGAAAATAAGGTAAACACGTTTCAGTGCATATATGGGACTATAACAAGAACTTTACAAAACAAAACAAGGAAGAAAACAAAACTAAAATTTTATAAGTCCAAGGTGGTCCCTGTGCCCATGTATGGCAATGAATCCTGGATAATAAAAGAAAATGACAAACACAAAATGCAGACAGCGGAAATGAGATTTGTAAGAAGAATTAAAGATTAAACTTAATAACAAATGAAACCATTAACGCAGAACTGAATATTTATAAATTAAATAACATAATTTAAGAGAATAAAACAAGTGAAAGGAGCACATGAACCGGAAGAGTGAGGAAAGGACACCTTTTTTATTCAATAGATACAAACCTATAGGAAAAGATACATCGGACGTCCTAGAACAGGGATGTTCAATTGTGCAGCACACTCTTCCTTCCCCTACACAGGTTGTTTTCCCCACACCAGTGACCAAGACAGCGACAGAGGTAGCAGTCAGTGGGGTTGCTACTAACGTTTAGGTATCTTTGTTCTAGGTGCAGCTAGATCACAAAAACTGGAAGAAATGGAAGCACCTGTTAAATATGACCCTAATGTTGAAAATGTGGTACAGATTTCTTATAAACTGGCGGAACTTATTGGGAAAAAAAACATGAAACCATTTAGTGAAGGTGAAGCAAAGTTGCTGCGAAGGAATTAAGCCCCGATTTACTCGATTTATTTGCATCA
This sequence comes from Mantis religiosa, assembly GCA_030765055.1. Taxonomy (NCBI): domain Eukaryota; kingdom Metazoa; phylum Arthropoda; class Insecta; order Mantodea; family Mantidae; genus Mantis; species Mantis religiosa. Next base: position 2,975,700 of record JAUKNK010000355.1, on the reverse strand, counting down.
GTCAGTCTCTCTCGAGGTACAGTAACGAAACCCATAGAAGAATTGTTATGATTTGGAAGGGAAATTAAAGGACAAAATAAGCTTATTAACATGTTTTTCCCTAGCCCTGCACGAATCCTGAAGCAAAAATATTGGCGAGCAGAGAGTTCTACGTTGGGGTGACAGTTTGATGCAAATGTAAATAGTGCTTAGCTCAGGGTTAAGCAATGAGGTTTCTCAGAGGGTATGCGTGAGCATATATGAGAAGGATAGTTTTAATGACACTGGAATGCCCGTTTCAAACTGGTTTAATGACTACTTCTTTTTATCAGAACATCGAACTTGAAGTTGCCGACCAAGGGTTACCAATATATCACTGTTTAGAGTTACTAAAAACGGCATGCTTATTACTCGATAATACTTAATTAGTTACGTATAAACCGACAAATATATTCTCTCATCACTTCTGGTCTGCCCTCGACCAAGACAGAAGAGGAGGACTGCCCTAATCGGCTCCAATCCACGAACTCCACCGCTGCGCCTGGGTGTAGTGAGTGAGTGAGTGTGTGGGGCTTTAGGGCCCGTCGACATCGAGGTCATTTGGGCCCTAAGTCAAACCTAAAACCTAAAAGCTATAAAAATATTTGTTAAAAGGTAAAATATAATAAAAACACTCAACTGTTAAAAAGGACACAAAAAACCATCTAAAGCCTAATAATTTAAAATCTCTAAAATAAATATAATATGCAAATCACACTTGTTTATTAAAACCTATTTCAGAAATAAACCGCAGTGCCTTGTCCACGGCCACTGGGTCGTTACCTAAAACACCGTGCAAGTTAGTCCCCAAGCCCAAATACTGGCGAACGCGGGCGTACTGCGGGCAGTCAAGCATTACATGCCGCACAGTGAGGCGTACTGCAAATGGAGCACACACAGGGGTCGGTTCCCCTCTTAGCAGATGGCAATGAGTTGCTCGTGTGTGCCCAATTCTCAGCCGGGTGAGTATCACCTCGGCTCGCCGGTTATCCCTGCAGGAAGTCAGCCAGGGTTGTACGCTTTCCTTTATTGCCCGGAGTTGTGTGCCTTCTAAAGCTGTCCAGGATTGCTGCCAAGCAGATAGAAGCTGGCGACGGAAAAAACGTTGCACATCCTGGTACGGCACCGTAGTTGTTAAACTCCGGGGCAAACGGCAAGCAGACTTAGCAGCCGCGTCCGCCTCCTCGTTCCCGGAAATGCCCATATGCCCAGGGGTCCAAGTAAAAACAAAATGGTATCCTCGACCGAGCATTTGCGAGATCTGGGCCTGTATTTTTGAAACTAGAGAGTGAGCGGCAGTGTGCTGCTTCAAGGCCTGAAGAGCACTGAGAGAGTCGGTGCAAACAATAAAAGAGCCAGGGGCTAACTTGCAAATAAAAAGGAGCATATAGTAGATGGCATACAGCTCTGCTGAGAAGACCGAAGTTGAGTCCAGAAGTCGAAATTTGTGAGCCTCACCGTTAACGAAGAACGCGCAACCCGTAGCGTTACCTAACTGAGAACCGTCTGTAAAGACCGGAACATAGTTAGGGTAACGGCCCAGTAATTCGGCAAAAAGTTGTTGGAACACCGAATGTGGAGTAGCGAGTCTAGAATTGTTTGAAAGAGCGAGATCGAACTGCGCACGATTGAGCTGCCATGCAGGATAGGGGCAGATGGACGACCTCTCCACGCGAGGCATTCGGAGGCCATGCGAATGTAGTAGATCCCGATATCTTATTCCCACGGGGCGTGTCTGAGAACCAGGGCGCATATAACGGTGGACTAAATCTGGACACAGAACTGGTTTAAAACAAGGATGATTGGGATAACTTGCCAGCTTCGAAACGTATGAGCAGAGTAACAGCGAGCGACGAATATGGAGTGGAGGTTCGCCTGAGTCTGCATACAGGCAGTCGACTCGACTGGTGCGGAAAGCTCCTGTCGCAAGGCGGATACCAGTATGATGCACGGTGTCTAAAAGGCGAAGTTTAGAGGCGGTCGCTGCGCCATAAATAAAACTGCCATAGTCCAGCTTGGACCGAACCAGAGAGCGATACAACCTCAACATTACCGTGCGATCGCCCCCCAAGATGCTCCAGATAATACCTTTAGCACCCGAAGAGAACGATCGCAAGAGGCTCGAAGGTGGCGAATGTGGTGCTCCCAATTTAGTTGTCGGTCCAAGTAGAGGCCCAAGAACTTCAGGTGCGAAACAAATGGCAGGGGTGTGCCGTTCAAATGAATATCAGGAGGCGGGTGAATACCTCGTAGGCGGTGAAAGTGGATACACTGCGTCTTCGCAGCTGAAAAACGGAAGCCGGTTTGAAGCGCCCAAGCTGCTAGCTGGGTAATGGTCAGCTGCAGTTGGCGCTCAATGTGATCTATGTTGGCAGACCTATAATATACTGCGAAGTCGTCAACATAGAGGGATGATGGAATTCCACTTCGAACGGCATTAGTGATGCCGTTAATCGCTACGGCAAAAAGGGTGACGCTCAAAATTGACCCTTGAGGTACGCCGTTCTCCTGTATCCGCTCCCGTGATATAGTGTTTCCTATGCGAACCCGAAAACGGCGAAGTTTTAAAAAGTTGCATAGGAATTCGGGTAGATGACCACGCATACCGTAACCATGTAGGTTACGGAGTATGCCGTACCGCCAGGTGGTGTCATAAGCCTTCTCCAGGTCGAGGAACACGCCCACGGCGTGCTGTTTCAGTAGAAACGCATCGGAAATATACCCCTCAAGGCGTGTTAGATTATCGACACTTGGGCGATGGCGACGAAAACCGCATTGCAAGTTGGACAGATGGTTATGTTTTTCTAGCCACCAATTTAACCGAGCGTTTATCATTCGCTCGAAGGTCTTACAGATGACACTCGTCAGGCAAATGGGGCGGTAGCTAGATGGGAGCGTGCGGTCCTTTCCAGGTCGAGGGATGGGGATGACAATACCCTCTCGCCAGGAGGAAGGGAAAACCCGCTCATGCCAAATGCGGTTATAGATGTTTAAAAGGAACGATAGCGCCTCAGATGGAAGATGTAGCAGCATCTGTCGGTGTACGTCATCGGGACCTGGAGAAGAATCCTTTGCTAACGCCAGAGAATGGGCGAGCTCGGCTGCGGTAAAAGGTTGATTGTACGGCTCGGTGCAGTCACTATTAAAATTCAGTGGTACCCGCTCCGCCTTTTCCTTAATAGGCAGGAAGAGAGCGTCATAGCGGGCAGTTTGGCTAGTAGCAGCAAATGTGGTAGCTAGGGCTTCAGCTATGTCCTGCTCGGTGGTGCACATGGAACCGTTGATGGCAAGGCCGGGAATTACCGTCCGGCGATACTTGCCATACATCCGCCGAACAGCTGACCATACTTGTTGGGTAGAGCTGCGCCGCGAAAGCGAAGACACATAGGCTTCCCAAGATTTACGCTTTGCGTTGCGCAGTATAAAGCGTGCCCTAGCGCGAGAACGTTTGAAGGCGACGAAGTTCCCTTCCGTCGGGTGCCGCTGAAAAACGCGCAAAGCACGTTTGCGTGCTTTGACAGCCAAACTGCATTCCTCGGACCACCACGGTACAGGGATACGACGTGGTGTAGGTGAACCTCGAGGAATGCTGGAATCTGCAGCGAGCAGGATCGAGCAAGTAAAATATTCGACCATTTCGTCGATGGTGTCGAAACCATCGTCGATGAGGTGTATTAGGGATTGGAATTTTCCCCAGTTAGCTTTGGAAATAATCCAGCGAGGATGTCGAGAAGGTACACATTGGTGGCCAGAAAAATGTATGTTAATAGGGTAATGATCACTGCCAAAGAGGTCGGAAAGTACTGACCACTCAAGTAGTGGTACTAATGACGGACTGCAGAAAGAAAGGTCTAGTACGGAATGTGTACCATAAGCGGATGATAGGAATGTCGGGTCACCAGTATTTAGCAGAAGCATGTCAGACTTATCGAAGACGTCTACGAGGAGGCATCCACGGGCGTCATCAGTGTCTGATCCCCAGAGCGTGTGCTTGGCATTCAAATCTCCCACAAGGAGTAGTGGTGAGGGGAGCTGAGCCAATAGGGCTTGAAGATCACGCTCTGGAACTATACTGAGCGGCGGCAGGTACATGTTGCAGATGGTAAAACTGATGCTCTCCAGCTGTATCCGAACGGCCACAGCTTGCAATGGTGTGGTGAGAGGAACGTTGGCGGCTGAGATGTTAGGCGCCACTAAGGTAGCAACGCCACCCTTGCACGCATACCTGCAAGAGAGTCGCTTCTAAATGCAGAGAAAGAGTGAAGGTGTAACGAGTGATTGGGATGTAAGTGGGTTTCCTGGAGACAAATAATTGATGGTGACCGTTGAGAAACTAAATGTTGTAGGTCTTGAGCATGAGCTCGAAAACCATTGACATTCCACTGGATTATTTCCATAAAGAGTTTTTAGCGGGCCGTTTTAACCTTTTTCTTGACCTTGGCTGACTTGGGCCCTACGATTCGAAAATCGTTAGCGTCCTGTGACTCCGCTGATGTTCGGGAGTCAGAACTCCTACGGCTCGTAGAACGAGACCGGGATCTAATAGAGCGCGAGCGACTTCGCGATCTATGCTGTGGTCGGGATCGGTTTTTCACGGTTAATACGGGATTGTTGTTACTCGCTGATGGCTTGGTGTCTGGAGTCTGTACGGTTGAAACGGAAGTAGTGCTGGTGGATATACAAACAGTCTGAGACGTAGGTTTAACGGCTAGAAAGTCAGTCTGCGTGGATGCGTGAGCGACAGGGACGTGTTGAACAGCAACAGTGGTATTAGGAGTACGGCGAGCTGCTAGTGCATATCCAGTAGTAGTGGTAGCAGGCTTCAGTTGTTCGAAGCGCCGTCGTGCCTCTGGAAAAGTCAGGCGTTCCTTTACACGTAGCTCCTGAATACTTTTTTCGTCCATGAATTTAGGGCACTGTCGCGAGCTGGAGGGATGACTACCGCCACAGTTCACGCAACAAGGTGTTCGACTGCAGTTAGGATCGTCGTGCATCGGTAGGCCACATTGCTCACAAAGAGCAGGATTGGTACATGTGACCTTAGTATGTCCGAACCGCTGACATTGGAAACACCGCATGGGGTTCGGGACATACTGGCGGACGCTAGCACGTTCATAGCCGCAATAGATGTACTCGGGTAACTTAGTCCCAGCAAAAGTTAGAAAAACCGTACGTAAGGGGTACTCCTTGCCCTCTTGCTTTCTTGTTAGCCGGTACGCCTGACAAACAAGTTGGTCAGAGAGGCAGCTTACTATTTCCTCATTCGCAAGACCATCTAAGCTGGAGGTGGTGACTACTCCTCTACAGGTGTTCAGCGTTTTGTGTGGGACTACCCGGATAGGGTAGGAGCCCAACAAAGACGCTTTTTGCAGTTTTTTAGATTGGTCTGCAGTTGAGGTCTCTAACAGTAAGCTACCGTCTCGGAGACGTGTAGCGTTTTTCACAGGGCCACTGATCTTATCTATTTCCCACTTTATATAAAATGGACTAATATCCTTAAACGTTTTGCCATTACATGCCAAGGTCATCAATAAATAAGGGTCAATGAAGGAGGTTTTGCGCGGAGACATGATGATATAGACCCCCATCCGGAACCGTCGGCGTCGGCCTGCCATCCGGGGGTTAAAGAAAGACACCGAATCTTCACGGTCTGTGCCGTCATGGGGACCCCACCCATGACCGATCTCATTTGTACCTCAGAAAAGCTACCCTTCAATATCCACTGCTTGTCCGTATGGGTAAACCGTTCACCACGCACACCCCGGCTTTATGCCCCTACCACAGGAATAACCGCCTGTGGCTCCCCACTTTAGGCCGCGCTGCGCATAAAGGGCACACGCGGATTCAGGGGACTTGTGGTTGATTACACCGGGGTTCCGTCAGCGGTAACACGTCCGGTCCGTGATACTAACCCAACGGCAGCACGGCCGTCGGGAGATTAACACAGACCGGGCCGTCAAGGAGCTACGTGGGTGTACTTGACGGTGTGGACGGGCTCCGCACCTAAGGCTACACATAGGGGCAGTGCGAAGGGTCCGCTCAACCTTCACTTTTGAGACCTCCGGAGAGCACACATGTCGGAAGCCGCGCTGAAAACCGTGGGACAGAACCACGGAGATAGGAGAGATCCCTGCTGGTGAGACAGGAGTTATAAACCTAAGACCTTATGTGCTAATAATTATAATAAAAAACTAGAAGGGGAAGAAGGTGATGCATACTGATCAGCAGTAGCAAAGCGTGGCACAGTTGATGGAGGTGAAGGGGATGAAATGAGGGTGAGTGGCTAGGGACCCCGGGAGCGCCAATCCCGTACCTACCGTAGTAGGTCCCTGGGGAAAAATACCAGAGCCTCTTCTGCCAGTTTTCGGGGTTACTGATGGGCCTTCTCGGCAGCCGTAGCGGTCCTGGGGTACACCAAGTCCCCACCGTACGTCACCCCATCAGTCAGTCCCCTACTTCCTGTTGCCCACCCCTCGGGACGAGGACCGCAGAGGTTGGATTTTGAGGGGCGCGCCTGGGTGTATAGCTTTCACTTTCTGGAAGCCCATTATTCAACCAAAGATTCCCTTTGTAACTATGTTGTCCATTGTCATTATTAGGGTCCGAAGAATGCCTTATTCACAAAGTCAAGTGCTATCCGTTAGAATTCTGTTTTTCCCGTGTCTTGTTACACGACTCAACCAACTGCACCTGTTTGTGTCCTAACAAACATACAAGACTCCTTTAAAATCCATTGCGATTCTTTGTACATTGCAATCCTTGAATTTCGGTATCAATCGGTAGACAGATTTGACGAGGCGAGGTTAATTGTATTTCTTAGGGGAGCTGATAATGAATTTAATATCTTATTTTTGGCACAATTGCGACTGTGGAAAGGACAACTGGTGGTTGCAGATTTATATCACATCCCTTGCTTGCGCTCCGTGTTCACAATAAACGTCATACTTATGGAAAAGTATGCCGAACTTCTAAAGGAACTACATGACCCATTCCCTTCGCAATTTGAAGATATAAAAAAATTTGAGATATATATCCAATTATTTTGCACTCCTTTGAAGTTTCATGTAGTGAGGCCCCACACGAGTCACAAATGGAACTACTTTTACTGCAAAATTCCACGACAGTAAAATGTTCTGAGAAGTAAGGATTGGAATTATATAAATCTTTGTCCTGTAGTGATTATCAGAAATACGTTTGTTTGCATCTAATTTAATGGCAGTCTTTGCCTTTACATATATCTGCGAACAAACCTTTTCAAAGATGAACTATTAAAAGTGACTATCACAGCAAAACCAGGGACGATCACCTTGCTTATCTTTCGAGACTGTGCACATCGTCTTTGGCACTACATATTGCAGACCTTGTAAAACAAATCCTGTGCCATAGAAGTCATCCTAAGAAACATTAGTTAATAAGGAGTAAACTATGAGTGCGAACGCTAAGATTTCCTATACGTCAGAATGATAGTGACGTTCCGCCATTGGAACTCAGTAACCACAGGTAAACGTGCGATTCTATTGCGTGGAAGGAGGTGATTTCAACCTCTCCTTTCCTGCTTTAATTGAGCACCCCAGTCCTAGAAAATGATTAGAATAGAAAGAATGCGAAGACTGAACAGGTGTAATGCCTAATCCCTGAAGTGCGGAAGAATTAAACCAGAAGTTTTGTCCTTTTTGTAGTTAAAACGGTTTGCTTTAGTCCTCACAGATACACACTAAATTATATCGGAATGTGTTGGAGGCTTAGGAAAAAGCTTTTAAACTAATACTGCAGCGTGAAATTTACGGTCTGAAGTAACTTGCACCAAGATTACGTCTCTCGTAAAAACTGACTTTTGAAACGAGTTATGCATATTTTGTTTGTTTCCTTCGTCCTTTACCGAGAGTTAGAAACGGGCGCGGTTTAATAAGAGTGGAGTAACCTTGAGAACTGTGCTCGGCATGATTCATTTTTATTGCTAAGGCTGTTTTTGTCGGTGGCGCAGTAAACAGAATGTGGTGGCTACGACCCGTGGCAGACCTTGCCTTTACAGAGGACTGAGGATGTGGAAACTATCCTGAACGGGACGATAAAGGTTTTTCTTCTCGTCTTATTTCAAAAGCGGAGAAAGAAAGAACGACTTTGTTCCATTACGAGCCAAGTCTTGCGTTGCGTTCCAGATAAAATTGTCTGGAACAAGCAGAAACAAGTAAAAAACTACTCGTTCTACGGTTGGCTTTTGCCACAGACCTGTTCTGTACAAGGAATGGCATCCAAGCGACAAGGAAAGTAAAACTGCAAAATTCTGTAGGTGTTTCTGTGGGTTGAAGCTTTCTGTGCTGGTTCCTCCACGCACAGCGAGACATGAAAGCCAAGTCTGCTGTGATGTCTACATTCGTATGCAGTTAAATTAATTTTCAACCGAAACTTTTAATAACCATTTGACACAATTGGAGGTTCTATAAAGTGCAAAAGTTCGTCATGCCTATATAAATAACATCTAATATTTATAATTCCTGAATCTATAATGTGGGTTACCCGAGGATATTATCAGAAATGGAATGTTAGCAGTTAATTTATGAAGACATTCTATGTGACAATAAAGAAACACATTTAATATTAGATGTATCCAATAAAACTTAAATAATTGTTCTTTTAAATGATAAGTAAAATGCAGAAGTTATTTTGTGTTTATGTGCAGTCAAATAAAAACAGATCAGTTCCCAAAAAGTGTCATCGATCATTTGCTATCTTAAAGTACAGTGCGATCCATATAAACCTGAACCAACAATAGGACACACGTGCAACTTTGGAATAATATAATATACAAATGGGCGATTACATTACACTGTTTACTTCTCAGAGAAAATGTTGGAAGTATCCTCCACCAGCAGCTATACATGTTTGCACTCGTTTCATCCTATTCTCTGAAGATTTACGGAGATGCTCTCGAATTAAAGAAGGTTATTTCCAGCAAGATGGAGCAACGTGCCATACATATAGTGACACCATGGAACTTGTAACCAGTTTCTTTGATAATCGAATAAGCTCAGAGGTCTGTGGCCCTCCAGATCACCTGACCTAACCTCACCGGATTTTTTCTTGTGGGGGTATGTAAAAATAGAGTGTACAAGAATAGGCCTCGGACAATTGATGTTCTAAAGGAATCCATTCGAACCGAAATAAGTAACATTGGCGAGGATACTCTCCGTAAAACTTCAGAGAATATGGTAAGACGGGTACATACATGTATAGATACTGGTGGAGGACACTTCCAACATTTTCTCTGAGATGTAAATAGTGTAATGTAATCTCCCAATTGCCTATTATATACTCCCAAAGTTGCACGTGTGTCCTATTATTTCTTCAAAAGTTATGGCCTATCGAAATGGTTCAGGTTTATATGGATCACACTATTCTTTCAAAATGGAGATACGAAAAATATCTTGTCCAGTACAGTTCTCGTCTAATCCAAACATCAAATACATATTCCATAGGGGATACGTTTATGGGGAATTCCTAATCGGCTATGAATTCTGACACCCATATCAAGTACCATGGAAAGTTACAGTCCAAGAAAATCTCGTCATGACTTCGTCGGTGATGTGCCACAAAATGCATACAAAACAATACTGATGGCTTGGACACGCAACCGGTACTTTTATGTTCAATTTTTCTTTTTTGTAAAAAAATAAATGGTAAATAGATGTATCGAGAATGTTTTCCTACAATGGATTATTTTTATTCGCAATTATAATAAAACGGCAATGAAGAAATTTTGTTTTGTTAACAATTTTTGTATGTTTTTATAACTAAATTTGGATTTTTCTACCTCTTTGAACTGCGGAATTATTGTTCATTGGTATTCATTTTATTTACTTTTCGAATGCAATAATTTGCCTATGGGGCAGCGTAGTGAAATAGAACTTTTGATGCAAAATGTCATACTCTTTTGTATAAAAAGCAGTGGTATGGTTTATAATTATCATATATCGACAGCATTATCTTAATGGCCTCTATGTCCATTTATTCTTATCTTGGACATTTTTGTTATGACAGCTGGTTGTCTTTTGTCTTTATTTCGCAATTTCTTTTAAAAACTGTTTATACCAGTAGTGAAAAATACTGTGCACATTTTACACTTCTTATCCTATAACTACTTTATGGAGGTGTGCTGGAAATAAATTTGACAAAAAAATTAATTTAAAAGTTCTTATCATTCGCTAAAATAAAACAAAAATATAGACAGAACAAAACATTCAAATATATTCGGGAAAGAAGTTTGTTTAGTTCATGATTAGATTTAAGTTCATTAAATTTAACAATGATAGTTTTAGCTCCAGTTGTTAGGAGGGAAATCGATCCTTGATCAAACTAACCTTTATATTATATTTCAGGATGCTTTTTCCTTCAGATTCTCAGTTTCTAAATATGAGATCGTTTGTTCCATCAATGCATTCAAAACATGTGGTCAAATCTCCTATATGCTGCACGTGAAACATTCTTTTTTTTCATCTAAATAGCTGAATACTACAAAGGCCACCAGGCAGATTCATTCCTGGAATCCCTTTCGAGGTAATTTCACTTTGGTAGACATAAAGAAGTGAAGAAAATACAGTATAACTAAGAACAAACGCCTTTTCTACGATGTATTTCATATTTTATTGAGATATATATTTTACACAATAGGCGTTAAGGATACA
>JAUKNK010000355.1:2850000-2962500 GCA_030765055.1 Mantis religiosa | reverse complement strand
ATAATAATAATAATAATAATAATAATAATAATAATAATAATAATAATAATAATAATAATAATAATAATAATAATAATAATAATAATAATAATAATAATAATAATAATAATAATAATGAATAATAATAATGAATAATAATAATAATAATAATGAATAATAATAATAATAATAATAATAATAATAATAATAATAATAATAATAATAATAATAATAATAATAATAATAATAATAATAATAATAATAATAATAATAATAATAATAATAATAATAATAATAATAATAATAATAATAATAATAATAATAATAATAATAATAATAATAATAATAATAATAATAATAATAATAATAATAATAATAATAATAATAATAATAATAATAATAATAATAATAATAATAATAATAATAATAATAATAATAATAATAATAATAATAATAATAATAATAATAATAATGCAGAGTTATTCTGGTATTTAAATATGCAGTTCCTTTGCAAGGGTTAATTCCATTCTCCGTTTCCCAAGGATTGTTTGTAACAATGTTGCATTTTTCCTTCCGCATTAGAAACTTGTAATATAAACATTTCAATGTTGCTCAAATGATTGTTATGAACCTGCTTCAGAATTAATATATTTGCATGGTGAATGAAATATTAATATCTTGTATTTTCTGTAAATAGCCTGGGATAACGCCTTCTTTTTCTAGAATTTTACACAACAGAAAGACTTTAATATATGTGTGTAAAATTCGATTTCTTTGTTTCTTTCTTCACTGCATTTACTATTCGTTTGTTACTTTTAAAATTTGAAGTTTGCTTTTAATAAACATTTTGAGATATTCGAGGTGCACCACTGTCTTAAAAGAGAGGCAATGTGGATGGACCGTTATTTTGTTCACTTGTTAGTGCTCATATCGACTAAGGATACGTTCGGCAAAATTGCATAAATATGAACCGTTATCTTTAAAATCCGCATACATTTCCCCTCTCAAATTATAAAACTTCATAATTTTTTGACTAGTTTCAGAATAGGTTTAAGAGAAGCTGTATTATAACACTTTTGATAATTGCCTTTCTTACACATACGTCAAATTGGAGCCAAGTAGATAGGAATTTTCTACAAAAGCATTTATTTAAAACGTTGAGATTGATCTCTGCTTCGTTCCCATGCTCAGTGACATGAATGACCGAGTTACGGGTTCGTGAACATGAGTTCCACGGTTCAAGTAGCAAGCGAGCCGAATAAGACTTTCCTCCATGGCTTCCTTAGTCCTAATAATTGTTAAATACCGTTAAAGTATCCTAAGCATATAAAGTATGGGGATTTTAAAATATTATGCTTAATTATAATTTTATTTCAAGAATAGTCGCACCTTCACCTGGTGCCACATACCTACAATGATAAGAGGCTTATAACGCATTTGCTCTAAAAGGTCTGTTCTCTCTTTGACTCTCTCTGCGTGCACTTGTGCATTTTCCTCTCTAAATGTACGACACGATATGTTGCAAACCGTTGTAAAATTTATTTTTCAGGTGTGTGAATAATACTTAAAGCTAAATAAAACGCCATTAAATATTTGTCGTTCTGTAATTATCCATTAATGAGATGTGAAACTTACCGTGGTAAGGTAAAGGTAACATGGTCGGACGGAGACTTTGGCACTACAACCATGTGGCCTTTTGTACCTGTATCTCTCTAAGGGTTGCAACAGTATTTTAGGGTTGATTGTTTGTAATGAAGGGAAAGGAATAATTATTAATTTTGTAAGATTTTTATGTGATTTGCTTCTTGAAAATGATGATCAATTTTGTGAAAGTTTTCAAACATTTATGTAATAGATAAGTGAGAGTGAGCAGTGTATGAAAAGGAAAGAAGATAGATATATATAGTAGGCAATGCAGACTTTAAATGCAATGAATTAATTGGTTGTCAAGGGCAACAGAAAAAAAAAATCGATCGTTCCTAGAGGGGATTAAATTAGCAGATGCTTGGACCTGATAGAAGTGAGATGTCTAGATAGAAATATGAAAAATGACGTTAATCACTCTGTATAAGATCCTCGACGTGTAAAGACGTGTTATATGTGGTGCCAATCTGTAAGTCTGCAGAAACTTGATGTGCAAATTGTCCGTGTTAAACATTTTATGAAAGTGCATAATATATAGAGTTTAACATTGTGGTTAGATAAACGAATGGTTTTTGTGGAATAAATTCGAATATCTAAAGGAAGAAGAAAAAAGTTGTTATTATTTTCTAAAAATTATTCTCGTTCCGATACTACGGCCAGAGAGAGAGGGCGAGAGAGAGAGAGAGAGAGAGAGAGAGAGAGAGAGAGAGAGAGAGAGAGAGAGAGAGAGAGAGAGAGAGAGAGAGAGAGAGAGAGAGAGAGAGAGAGAGAGAGAGACTCATGGCTCCAGAGTGCCGAGGCATACATTTACAAGAATTCTTCAAGATGAAAAGAAAAGGTGAGAATAATTAACTATCTTCCACCCATCGCGCTTTTTGCACTGAATTATTCAGCTTCAGGGTGGAGCCTAGGATGGAAGTAGTGAGGTGAAAGCAAACAGAGGCTTCTAATCCAGGAACTCCGACATAGCGGACACTAGGTCCCTACTATTTGCTAGATTAAGTTATCTAGTTCAACCGGCAGCTTCATCCCACGCCTCCCTTGGGGTTTGAAGCCGGAGGCCACCATCGTCCCCCAAAGACACAAATTTCCCGCCATGTAGCGTCCGAGACACCTGTCGATATGGTCAACCCTGAAAAGAGCAATCCGTTAAAAGGTGAAAAGAAATGAGAATGGAAGTAAACTGGAGGGAGGGAAAATTCGGTGGAATTTCGCTAGCGCCCCAGGAGAACACCACTAAACACCCATTGGTGAAGCATGGGAATCGAGCGTACGGCCTCCCGAATGTGTGTCACATTTTACGAATAATTTTCACGAAGTATATCTATGTGTAAGTTTTTAAACATTCATCCTATCGAAATTTTGTATATAGCATGTCAGAAACATGCCTAATCCTTTGTTAGGTAACATGCGCTCCCCCCTTCCAGAAACTTAATAAGTGAGATATTTTTAATTAATTTTGCTGCGCTAAGGAAAAGCAGGATACCATATACCGGCTGAGATGATTCAGCGGTATAGTTGCGCTGCTCGAACCGTTACCATGACTTTATGGTTGTTACTAGAAACCTCTCAGATAACGCACTGATTACTTCGCGTGGACGTAGCATCTGTCATTTGTGATTTCCGCGCATTTCATTGGTTTAAGTGATGAGTTCATTGGTGCATAGCAGTCGTTCGAGAAGCGCGCCAATACCCCCTCATTCTTCCAGAATAATCAGTGCGTTTGTATTAACAAACATAAAGCTCTGGTAACGTTCTGAGCAGCACAATAATACCAGGAGGTCCAGGTGTTCGATATTTTGATTGACCCCACGTGGTGGCCTGGTTATGATACTCTTTTCTAGCTGGATGTGTTAACAGAGATATGTAGATATATCAGATTTTTGTAATTTACGTCCTCCAACGTTAAGTCATATCGGACTGTGGATGAATTGGATAAAATGGTGCTCAAATGAATCCAGAGTCCATGGAGCTTAGAGTTACCCGACATTCGTCTTGAAGGATAAGGGAAAACTCCGGAAAGAACCTTATCCAAGTAACTCACCCTGACCGAGATGCAAACTCGGGACCTCTTGAACGTGAGGCAGACACGCTACCATCTACGGTACCGAGGCGGGCTATATCAGATTGTATTCAATTATAATGTTTATGCCTTGGCTAATTACAGTAAACCACAGGAGAGAAAGTCTCCGGAGTATGAGACGCAAGGGATTAGAGAAGGTTCCCAGTCCTTCCTGGATAGATTTATGACACCCCATGCCAGTTCAGTTACAGACCATTCAAAAATATCCAGACGTCTTTTAATTTTGTGAATGAATCTTCTCGGTTTTAGTGTATAGAGTGAGTAGGGTGCATGTTTTTTAACGGTTCTACTCCTTGTGTAGCATGTGTTCCTGTCACACACATTCGCTGTCCTTATCCCACTGTGTAAGGGGGCGCATTCCTTTCAGAGACTTACTCTGCGTTGGTGGACAGTAGCTATGCGGGAACGTCTTGCTCTTGCAAGATGTACTTATTGTTTTGAGTATACATTTACTTGGGTAATTGTTTAATGGGCATGGATTTGATGCATTTAGACAAATATACGTCTGTGTAGCTTGCGTAGTGGTTATTGAATATATGCAGTAATTTTTATAATACTAACGCATTTATGAAGCATTTAATGGGTTTATTCGACTTTGATATCTTCTCTTTGCCCAATCTTAGTGCCAATTTAAGTTATTACCAATAAACTTAAATGATCTTTCTGTAACGTTTGTTACATACCAGCTTATCACAGCTGTTTCATTATTAGAAAGCTTAAACTCTACGGTTAATTCATTTAAAACCGTTGTTAAACATTCTGTAGCCTTTTCTTTGTCATATTTACAACTTTATCCTTTAACTAAAGCGGGTTGCTCTTTGTTAGTATGTTTTCTCTTGTTGCTTCTGTGTAACAAACACAATTGAAGCAAACTTGCTGACTGTGAATAGCGAAAATATACGCATGGCCTCACACACTATGAAGCACATTTGTGTAGACTGTTTAGCGTAGAAGGCATTGAAATTGTAATAAAAAATGTTTAAAAATGAAAGTGAAAGGCATGTTGTTGACTTCAATTAATTAACCAAAGTTAGGTAATTGTAACCTAGAATATCACCTCCCTTCGATCGTCACTCTGATTGTGACTGTTTTGATAGTTTTTTTGGGGGGGTTTTGATAGGCAAATACTAAAATGGTTTCTCATTCACCACGCTTCACTACCGTAATTTCCCTTTCGATCCCTCTCCTTTAATTCGTACTTCTAGATTTCCTGTTGATGACGGTGCAAGGCAAATGGGGCGGATCCTTGCTCAAGGGAAATAGTGGCCAGCAACGCAAAGAAGGTCCCTGTAAGATTTGTGCTGTGTTATACAGTGGGACAAGGACAGCGAATTTGTGTGACAGGAACGCCTGCTACACAAGGAGCAGAACCGCTAAAAAAACATGCGCCCTATTTACTCTGTACACTAAAACCGAGAATATTCATTCACAAAATTAGAAGCCGTCAGAATGTTTTTGAATGGTCTGTAACTGCACAGACATGGGGTGTCATAAAACTGTCCAGGGAGGGTGTGGGAACCCTCGTCAACCCCCGTGCGTCTCATCCCTGGGAGACTATCTCTCCTGTGGAGGCCAGTAGTACTCTTTCTGAATACTTAGGGTCTGCTGATTGACGGGGTTCAAGACCCTCAAAGTCTGTTAAGTTAACTCGTCTGCACGTCGGCCGACTCCTTTCACGAACCCTTATAATCGTTTTACATCCCCGGCCCTCCTCGCAGTCCGTTCTGCAAGGTTGCCACCTTCCTCGATATGTCATGGGTATCGTAGGAGGTTCCGTCTAAATAAATTATTTTATGGCCATTAGTGCAAAACTTCCTTAGTTTTGACAATTAGGTATATCGCCAAGAGACAATTCTACTTGATTCCATAATAACCCTTATCTTATTCAAAGTGCGGTATTTGAAATCCAGCTCCATTAAGAGACCGCGCAAAATGTAATGCCCATAAGGAAAATCACAAATTTCTTGCAAATGTGCAACCAATTCGTCTAAGGTGTGCGCTTTCCATTTGCATAGAATCTATAAATTTCTCGGCGAATGAAATCGCATGTGAAATTATCTACTTTAGAGAAACGTTTCCTTTTGTTTTCATACTTGATCAGCGTCTTTGGTGTTCCTTTCGTCACGATATTTCTTACTGTATTTCTGTGAATACCCAGAATTTATCATCCGGTTCATTGCATGACCCCTTATCAAGATTATTTCAAAACAAGTGCTTAAATTTGTTTAGAAACAGTTCCCGTTATAACTTTGTTTTTTGGGGCTTCTCCAGTAACATAACTCGGCCCAGCAACACTTTCCAATTTATTCACACTGTTGTCATCACTTTGATTATTTTAACTTGACTGAAAGTTATCTACTACTTCATTTGCGTTTACCATTGCATTTCCCTCCCAAGGTCTCCACATTATGGCGCACAAGAATTTCTGCACGTAATGAAACAGATCAACTGGAAGTTGGAACTTTGTCAACTGAGACTGGAGTAAACATGCGACTGTCATTTCAAGAAAATCAGGGTTGCTATTGGTCCTCAAGGACAGTGTTCTATTTGTGAAGTGTGGAGATTTATGACGGTCATTAGTGGGCTGTAGGGTCAGGTTCCTTTGAGTCCGAACTGCACACGCATGGAATCCCTCTTCGAGATGAAAAGGCCTTGCGAGTGGCCTGGCTATGAACTGCCGCCCCTTGTGATTCCCTCACTTCATCCGTTACTCTATGTAGGGTAGTAAGCGCAATAAATTCGTTTATGTTCGCCAACGGAGGGAAAGCCCTGACAGAAAGTACTACCCTTATCTGCTTCAAAACAGTACAAGTACAGATAATATCTGTGACAGAGAACACGTGCTAAAGAAGTGGAACCATTAAAAAAGCATACGCCCTATACACAAGGAATTCACTTAGTATATTAAACGCGAGAAGGTATTATTCACAACGGTAGAGGATGTCAGAATGTAACTGGGCTGTAACTGAACTGACCTGAGTGTCATAAATAACTACCAGACAGGATATCGGAGCCTTGTCTGATGGGCAATTCTCCCCGCCACCCATTCCCCTGGAGCATTCTTTGCTGTGTGAGACGGGTCACCTGGTCTCGGTGGCGTCCGCAAAGTCTTCGAGCGCGTTTTGAGGTCCTCTCAAAACGGTGGCTTCTGCTTCTGCGACTCTCTCCGGCTCAGAATGGGTATTTTCGGTAAGAGGAATTTTATGATGGTGGGTTTTATTTGAATGCCTCGGCTCACTCAGGGATTTCGAGAATGTAAGAAGGAAGGACTCATCTGTGCATTATTTGCTACAGAGGTCGAAGATCCAGGGTCTTCGGACGGGTAGGAAACTCCAATCAGACATCAAAGAATTTTGACATAAAAACAGTTTTTTATCGATTGCCACATGTAAATTAAAAAATCTGATACAGTTTGATTTCTATCGATGCCCTCGGTTTCCGGGCTTTGTAGAAAGAATATCTTCTGCTGGTGTCTAATCACGAGTAGCGCAGGTTTCCCGTCACTAGGTGTGAACAAAAGCTGGGGGTTTCTACACCTTCTTCCTGATATTTATACTGTCCAGCAGCGCAAAGAAGAACCCTGAAAGGAATGTGCTAACCTTACACAGTGGGACAAGGACAGCAAATGTGCCTGACAGAGAACGTGTGCTACACAATGAGTAGAACGTTAAAAAAAAACATGCGCCCTGTTCACTCTGAACTCTAAAACCGAGAAGATTCATTCACAAAAGTAGCAGCCATCAGAATGTTTTTGAATGGTCTGTAACCGTACTAACATGGGGTTTAATAAACCTGTCCAGAGAGGGTGTTGGAACCTTCTGCAATCCGAAGTCTCAGGGCCCGGAGACTTACTCTCCTGTGGAGGACAGTGCACAACTCACCATTCCCGTGGCTTCATTTCGGCTAAACCACCATTGACCACATATTGGCGCTATATATAGCGTGGGTGGCGTTCTGCCTTCTGATAGGCTGCAAAAATATCTGTTGTGGCCTGTTTGTTTCCCTGTTCACCAAACTTTCACCAAAAGAGACGCTCTGGTGCAACCTTGTACCCCAAACTTCTACAAAGGTGCTCTACCGTTAGGATCCTTGGACAAATATTTTCGAGTAAACAAAGTCATGAAATCTCCCTTACGAGAACTTAAGCTTTTCCTGCAAACCGGGAACAGTTCACATTTGTACATATATAGAAGAATTATTATCGGGCTGGACGGAAGTTTGTCTCATGGTACAAACTGTATGTGACAGTACGCGTGCTTGAAGTTTTCACCTTGGAAGTATAACCTATGGGTCCCTATAATGCCATAGCCATACTCGTAATTTCTGAGATATATCGTATATTTGAATCACAAAATGTGGATCAGCCATTAGTGATGAACTAAAGTTGGGATGTTTGGCCTCGCATTGGCACACTCTACCTTCATGTTAACACTTGTTAATTATTCAAAACAAAAAATCTGCTTTAGTTATCTGCACAGGTGTGCGATTTGATTGTCTTTTTCAGGCGTGATAAAATGTCGCACTGTGTTATCATTCATAGAATCTGAGCTGTATGAATACGTTAGGAGGAAGCAGATGCATGATTTCCAAGCTAATGGACATGGTCATGCTCCGAATTAATTGAATCAGTGTCGCAGCTGCTATCTGCAGACTGGACACTTGTAAGAGGTTGTGTTGTGTAACCCCAACACCCCTAGGACCAGGTGTGATGCTTCCCACAAACGGAAGACACGCACAGATTACGAGACGGGGCTGTCAACAAGTTCACGGCGTTCTAATTAGCTACTGTATCTGCCTCAGTTTTGCAATAAGAGAATCAGAACTACTCATTACTCTATCAAGCACAGCACATACACGAACTTGTTGCTAAAATCATTTTATTTGAAAAACCACATAGAAGGATTACCTCACTGCGTTTGCCAGGAGGTTGAAATGAGAATATAAGTACATAAATTATGATTCAGTTCAGGTTTCTGTTGTCTCAGCATTTATTTTCCGCTAATTTAGAATGTAATTAAAGTTAGTCTTTATTTTGTTTATTTTAAAATCATGTTATTGCTGATGGTGCATTCCAAACATAACCTACGTTTAGGGGAACAAAATAGCTTTAGATGTCTCAAAATACGTTGCAGCAGGAGGGATTTTGTGTTAATCATAGTTCTTATCTTTGTGCCTTTGGTGAAGTTCAAAATTATACTTTCAGTTTCACGAAAACTAGTTCAAGATATTCTTGATTCTTCCTATGATTATAGGGTAAAGGGAGATATTTTCGTGACATAGGCAATTTCGTGATACTTTTTCGAAGGGATGACGAAAGGATGGATCTGATGAATTATATCCCACCGATTTATTATGAGTAGTATAAAACTCTTAAATCTGAGACCTCAGCTTCTCAGAATATTACTGATGAAGCAATTTTGATCAGCCGGACTACAGCTGGGAAGTTTGTAACTACTTCCCATAAAGATATACCTACTTATTGAAAAGTGGAATATTCCAAAGTGTACCTTGTTTGAAAACAAAAATACATACTTAATTATTAGTTTTACCTAAAGGTATGTAGAATGTATTTAGAATAAAGCTTGAATAAATAGTGACAAAGGTTTTCACCTTATTTTTCATATTTTACTTTTATTAATGTTATTTATTTAGTCATGTTTTGGGGTCTATTAAGGACAGTATTGATAACTATACCGTATTCTTGAGTCTCATATTCTCAGAAATGAAATAAAATAATCTTAACAGTTCCTTTCATCCTCCTTCACAAAACACCGTTTATCTCCATTTTTAAAAAATATGGGTTAACCCATTTTTCTGGGCATGTCTTCAATTACACTTATCGAAATTTCAGCCCTCTGGAAATAAAATTCCAATATCCTCCCTCCCCTCCTTGGTTTATAATATTGTTTGCTTGGTTTGTTTTTCTCTGACACTCTAATATGCTATTTAATTTTTCCTTTAGGTCGAATCATGTAGCAGCTGCTCAGTTACTCTGCATTTTTTCTTTCTTCAGTTTGTTGCTTCACTACAACTGCATTTCCGCGGATTTTTAACCCGTTTTACTTCTTACGTTGTATGGATATCGCATTGCCCAATTGCAATATACAGATTTATTTCTGCGGTTGCGCATATACTATGGAAGTCATGGATGCGGGACGTAGCAACTGGGCGGTAACACTTTCTCGGAAGTTAATCTAAGTGGTATATTTCAATGAGCTCTAATTTACTGCTGTAATAATTTTTGCTGTTGTTTTATAGGTGTCTCAAATTTAAATATAATGAAGTTGATATCACAAGCTCTTAGCGAAAAGCTATACAGTTTATTTCTGTAGAGAAACATTTTTATCAAAATCACTAAGCACTTTTTAGAAAAATAAAATGTGAGTAACTTTGTATGTTAAGTTTATTTTATTTTTTATTTTTATTTTTTTTTTTTTTTTTTTTTTTGGTGGGGGGAGACGGGGACATTTTCTGCTCGCGTTCTTGAGAGATACTAAGCTACTGAGCTTATGAATGTATAGAGCTCTTAAACTTAATTATAACTTCACAGATAAATGCGTTTATTTTGTTTTACTATTTTGCTTTTTAACTTCATGAGATCTGTAAATATGTATAGCAGCAGGACCTCCACATTAAATTTGTGCGTGAAATACAGTGTTTACTTAACCTAGTGTGGATACTAATGGGGTCTTCCTCTTTCCTCTTTTCTACAGTCCTCTTTCATTGCTATGGTTGTATGGGGGACTTTTGACTGAAACACTCTATGCTGCTCTTACTCTTTGAGCATTTTGGTTAGTCGTTTGTAACTTGTTTTACAAGTGTAATTGAAAGGCTCTGGAGTAAATAATGATAAGGGACATTTACGCTAAAACTGAGTTAATGAAAGTAAAAAATGATAAGATGTCTGTAGTTCAATTATGAGTAAGCTGTTTAGTGGTTTGCCAAGAGATGGCAGGAGCATGCAATGTCAGATTTCTTACGATTTTCTCTTGTTTCTGGCATGAAAACAATGTTAAGGGACAACAAAATGGCTGACAGTAATACGGTTTTGTGTCTTGAATCTGAGAAAAAAGAGCAATTAATGAGTTATGTAGCAGATTGTGTGAAAGAGGTAACTCCATGAAAGATCCCACTTTGTTCCAGATAAAAATGACATGCTCTATTCACACGAAATTATCGGTTCTGAGGTAAATATGGTTCACATCTCATCTCATGTAAATAATGTTAACTCTTGTACGTTAATATTGTTTACTTGCCAATGTACGATATTAATACTTACAGTGTTAAGTGTTATACGATAACTACTTACTTCCTCATAGTAAGATTTAGGAAACTGAGTAAAATTTTTAAAGTTATGAGTACTTAACATTAACAAGTACCAGTTACGTATGTTTTTCTGCTTTTCTAGTACCAACTTCAATTATATCGCAATGATTCTACAAGGATTATACCTCCAAATAAACATGCAGATGATGATGATGGTAATGATGATGATGATGTTGATGATGATGATGATGATGATGATGATGATGATCTTATTGAAAAGAAAGTAAGAGGAAGGTACCAACTCTTTTCATACTTGGCTCAAAAAGAAGTATTCAGAAGCACTGTCAATTCAGCCATATAAACTGAACTACATACCTTCTAGTCTGAAATGGATCCCTGCCATATATATATCCATGCCTGGTACAACAACTTTAAATCTACAAGAAGTAGTGAACTTGGTCAAAATGAAGATGAGTAATGTATGTTGACAAGGATTGTGTTTTAATTCAAAGTAAACAGTATTAAGTACGCTCTTATTTGATGTAAACAATGTTAAGTACAACTGCACATTAATAAAAAACATTAATTTTTACAGTCACAATGCAGTCATAAAATTCTTAAATTGGAGATAGAAGTTCTTTAAACATAAGCTTATGGGAAAACATCGTTGTTTTCTATGTATGATTAACAAAATAATTATATGATTTTTCTAAACTTTCAACTCTTTATACCCACTTTCTTCTCCGGCAACAAGCCAGGTGAAAAGACGATTAGATATCGACGTTTCGAGAGTGGGCATCGCTCACAAAAGACTATTTTCAGTAAATTAAATGCCAGGTCAGGAGATGGGTGAGTATAGAAAATTGTGTCAAAGAAACGTAACTACTTAAATTGACCCTCAAGCTGTATTGATCTTTGCTTCTTAAATCGACGGATTTCCATTTTTAAGGCCGGTTTTCAAGAGGAGCTGAACTGAAATTCGGCATCTCGTTTAAGCGTGCTCCTTTCAGAGGAAATCGCCAAAGCCTCCTTCATTCTCCGCCCTCAGTAACTGTTGCATATTGCCAATAATTTTGTAATTTGGCCACATGGATCAGACACTTTGCCTAGCTTTCTTGAGCATCTCAACAGCCTTCGATCTCAAATACAGTTTACCATGGAAGTGGAGAAGGATGGAACTCTTCCATTCCTGGACATTCTTGTTTCAAAAAACCACAACGGTACATTGGGGCATGCTGTATACCGCAAGCCTGCACACAACGATTTCTATCTGAACGCTCATAGTTTCCATCGTAAGTCTCAGCGACTGGGAGTTCTCAATAAACTGGCCCACAGAGCTCTGTCTATCTCTGATCCCAGCCACTTAAAACAAGAATTACAGCACCTGAGACTCACTCTATTCCAAATATGACGTGAAGCCTCACCACCAGAGCTAAGAAAGGGAAACCTGTAATACAGCAAGCGTCAGATAAGCCTACCTCTACAGCCTGCATCCCGTTTACCGGCAATCTATCCGGCAGAATCAGCAGAATTCTCGCCAAATACAAGATCAGGACCATCCGCAAGCCACCTCGGAAGATTAAACATCTGTTGAGACCAGGGAAAGACAAACGGGACTTTCAAGTTCTGGGAGTGTACCGCATTCCCTGTGAATGGGGACACTGTATATAGGACAAACCGGAAGGACCATCGCTAACAGAATAATCGAACATGAATGAAGCATTCGTTTAATGCAACCTGAGAAGTCTGGGCTGGCAGAGCATTGTTTGGATAACGACCATAGAGCCAATTTTCGGGAGACGACTATCTCGGTAATATGCAACAGTTACTGGGAGTGGAGAATGAGGGAAGCTTTGGTGATTTCCTCTGAAAGGAGCACGCTTAATCGTGATGCTGAATTTCAGTTCAGCTCCTCTTGGAAAGCGGCCATAAAAATGAAAGTCCGTCGATTTAAGAAGCAAAGCTCAATACAACTTGATAATCAAGTTAAGCAGTTACGTGTCTTTGACACAATTTTCTATACTCACGCCATCTCCTGACCTGGCATTTAATTTACTGAAAACAGTCTTTTGTTCAGTAATGCGAATTTTGATAGTGTTTTGTCTTTGTTTATATTGGTGTTATATCCAGTGTTTCACTTGTGGTTATAACATTTTATAAATATCCTAATGATGGGAGCGATGTACACTCCCGAAACGTCGATATCTAATCGTCTTTTCAGCTGGCTTGTTGCCCGAGAAGAAGGTGAGGATATTCGTCGCCAGGAAAGCTTCAGGTCTTATTTCAACTCTTTGTTTCTCTAAATATGCTACGTGTCCCTTACCATTGTTTTCTGCCGAGCCCTTCAATTATTTACTGTCTAAAGAATAGCGAATATTCTTAATTTAAAAAAAAATCCCATTTCGTCCCGGAAGGTAACTTGGGACATCCGGAAAGGTCAGCCACTGACCCGTGGACCATAGAGGTAGACAGCGATACAATTAGTAAAGAAGCAGTAGTATATTTCTCTACAAAGGCAGAAGACGAATGATTATTACACCAGGTACAGGATTATACCAGAACGTACATAAGCTATCTTGCTTTCTCATCCCCTAAATGAATGTTGTTGAAGGCCTCCATGTATCTAGCTCGCTGTTTTAACTTCAGAGCAATAATCCCTACATTTGTATTTACTGCACCATGCAGGAGTCCGTGCGGTAGAAGGTTTCATTAACGACATCCGCTTCCTCCCTTTCCCCGAGTAGAGAAGCACATCCGTGTACCATCATCCTCCGTGAAGTGCATCATGAGTAGCAGCGAGGTGTCACGTAAGGCCGCCAGGGTTTCTCTTCAAGTACGTAGGTCAATAAAAGGTTGCTTTATTTTGGGTAGCATTTCTAGTTTGTGGAGGCGTAATGAGAAATTCCTCTTACGTTCCAGTGCATCAACTGCGTTATTGCTCAGACATTTCTTGCTTTAAGGGGAATGTACCAGATGGTATGTAATATTATTTTTGCAACAAGTGGGCAATCTTGACCAGTGATGCCGAGCTTTGTGCGGAAGGTAGGAGGATGGGATCTCCTTTTGCACGAGCTATGGAAATGAAAAATAAACCTTTCTAATTGTTTATTACCTGAATGAAGGGGATGCAAATAGAATTAAACAACTAGGTGGGATCGTTAGTACATAAGAGAAGACGTTTGGCACTGCTGATCTTCATGATTATGCCACTAGGGATCTTTGTCACTGGACTGAGTGATATGACAATATTTATTAGTATCTCATAAAATATACATCGATGTATAGATTATAATCACTGTTACCATTTTCATCTGTAATGCTTACATTATGAAATGTATTCTGTATTAGCATTATAAATGACAGGGAAATAAATCATGAAATAGTGTTCATAGCTCATATAAATCAAAGTGAAGGATGTCCTAGCTTTTCCCTGAATTTCATTTCTTATTCCTTGTATGTAATGAACATGAATCTAATAAATGATGAACAGAACAGAAACTACCTGCATTCTCTTCGTGGGAGAGAGCTAAGCTGGAGCTATGAACTGTTATCACTATAGCACCTAAGTAATTATAAATTCAGTTATTAATTATTCTATATTTAATAAACGCTTTCATCTTCATCGCCCAGATAAAAGAACATCACAAATAGTTTCCTCTTCTCTTTATAAGCCGCTGCAACCTGGAATCTTTATTATGTCATTACTAAAGTAAAAAGTAATTGCCGGAGGAAATACGTCTTTGTTTCATTGGTACGTGTGCCACAGTGAACGAATTAAACATGATATAGAATATATTAATATTTTGCTTATCGTAGGATTGCATAAATATAATACGTGCAAGATATTAAGAGCGCTGGATTTACGGGGTAGTGCGGGCAGAGGGGAAGTTGCGAGAGTGAACTCTCTTTTGTTTCTGCAGTGTGGTCAACCTTGAAAAACACAGTTCAGAAAATAGCGGGTAAGGTAAGCGAAGATATGCGCCGCAAGTGTAAGATCTGTAGACAAACATTAAATTGAACTCTATCCGATAAGCTGTATATTTATATACTTATTATTTATGAAACACATAAAACAGTAAACAAATATTATGACAGCCATAAATACTCATTCGCTTTGTCATTCTTCGATTTCTGAGCCCACTGCATCAGTTTCATCGCTAGTATCCTCTGATCTGTTGAAAATTTCATCAATCGCATTTTCTATTACACTATTATTCCTCCAATATTTCATTTCCAGCTCTTGGGCGTTCTTGCATTATCCTTCCCAATCCGTCGCAGTTACAGAGGAGAATGTTCTACAGCAAGTTTCTGCAGATTGGTGGCTGACATCACCAGTAACGTTGTGTCCTCTGAAAACGTTCTTCATTTTTGCCCACGCCAGTTCAATTGCATCCAGATCACAGTTATACGGAGGTAAACGAATAATAGTGTGTCCCCTTTCGAGATAGGCGACCGCAAAGTGAGATTTGTGGTGGACAACACGGCGTTGGGGCGGGTTTTTTCTCCGGGATCTCCGGTTTCCCCCGCCATCTCATTCCACCGGTGCTCCATCTTCATCTCAAGTATCATCAGTGTCATCGCCTGCGGTGCCGTCTGTAGTAAAAGCGGGCGTTAAACACTGCACCCTTTCGAGATCCATAACATTCACAACATAGGTAAGTCTTGCTCCTGGGTTTGTTGACCTCTATTAAATACCGGTGTAGCTTTGGTAATGGAGGGAAATAGAAAGCTATGTAGAAATATACAAAGGGCTCTGAGCAAGAGAAAAAGAAAGATAAAAGAGCAAGATATAAGGAAAATGAGGAAGCCAAAAGGCAAAGGACTGAAGGGAAAAGAAAAAAGAAAGAAAACATCACTATTAGTTATTACCATACACAGATCACAGCCTTACCTGCTTTTTCCTGGTGTTTTTGGTGATTTATTAGGATTAGATGTACAAAACGATTTAATACGCTTGACAGTGCTGACGCTTTTTCCTGTGTAAGCAGTAGCTCGTTCTATTGATTTGCTGAGTGGGAACATTAGATGATTGCTATCCTTTTCTTTATCGCAACTTTCTGCAACTTTTGCTATTATTTTGCCGCCATCACTATGCAGACTGTACGTGCATGTTTCCGAGTCAGAGTTCGTTGCTCGGAAGGTACATATGATGATGAGTTTGATGTGCCCTAAGCCATAAGTAAAAATTGGTTAAGCTGTAGTAATTAACCTCAAACTTGCACAAAACGAATGCACACAGAAAACAAAGAGCGCGCGTAAAAGCTTACCATATTAGTCACCAGATGTCAGAGTGTACTAGTGTAGCACATTTCTTGTTTCTAAGTTGTCATCTGTGTTTACGGAGTTAGCCGAAACCTACCGAGTGAGGACTTGGGAGACGAACGCTCAAGATAAATTGCGCATACTGTAAATACATTGTCACATCGGCTCTCGCGCAAGTCTGCCTTGAGAAAGTAACACGCACACAATGACGTGTACTAACATCTGAAGCAGGAAGCAAGTTGCCATGAGAAATAAGAACGCGCTCAAGGACAGCTGACCATAGAAAACGAGTCGTATTATTACAGTGCAAAAAAAAAAAAAAAAAAAAAAAAAAAAAAAAAAGAAAGAAAAGAAGGATACTTTGGCGACCGTAATTCTAGAGGCTTTTAGTTCTAGAAAAAAATTACCTCATCCGGCAGGTGTATACAGTCTGATTTTTAAAAGAAGATACCTGAAGGTCATCTGTTTCTCCACGTAGGTGCTGCAATGTTGCCCACCAGATCCCCTTTCGTTATCCTCTCACACTCGAAACATAAACAAAGGTTCGAGTTATCTCACCTCAACAAAAATATGCACAGCTAATCTGTATTAGCCTACTTTAAAACAGAAATAAGTTGTTCACGCACTCACTGAGTTGTAGCGTCGTCACTGTGTCAGTTCTTTTATATAATTGTTTGCACTGTGTAACTAATATTCCATACATACCGTTATTGTTGCTATGCATCGTAAGTTGGCATTCCCGCACTAGCGCGGTATTTCTCCATATCAACACATACAGGTGATGCACGTTCTGAAATCTAACCCTTATCTTAAGTTATATTTATCAATATTTCAGCTAATATCTCAACTACTAAAATTCAGTTTGATATAAATACACGTAGTGCAAAAATAATGTGCAACACACATGTGGTAAGCACATAGCGGAATCTCGATAATTGAAAAAACTCGGTGCAAGCGCCTCGTTTTTTTTTTCAAACTTTTCCTCGTTCGGTATACATTAATATCGCAATATAATATTATTAACGACTTTGTTAATTGACATGTTCATATCAACCCCGCCGATATGCCGGAATTTAGACCCACAGGAATTCTTTTACGTGCAAGTATATCTACTGACATAGGACTGTCGCTTTTGGATAAAAGGAAGAAGCTGTTCATTGATAAGGAGCAAACTCTCGTCTTCCTGTTCAAAGAATTCCCTAAGAGAACAGACAAATTCTCTAGCTTGACTATGTAATGTAACACCCCGACCGTAAGCTGATCTTTGCTTTGGGCCACTACGTCTTTTAACCATAAAAACGTATTTTAATTGTGTTTTAACAAAATAGGCTAACAATACATAGCGGAGCTGAATACTCAAGCAAACTCTGTTTCCCGCATACAACTAGTGATAACTGGGCTGAGGAGCATGTGATTCATCAGTGTAAGCAATCTGGCAAGCTTTGTTTACCTCAGCGCAGCAACGACCGTCCCTTCTCACCCTTCGCATCTCTCGCCTGATGACCTTCACGTATCTTCTTTTAAAAATCAAACTGTAAAGGTCAGAGTCGCAGTCCATGTGAGTAGTACAGTACAATGAGTGTGTGAGCAGTGTGGTACTTTGAACTGAGTGTGGTACATTCCAAGCTCCACCGTAAGGAGTCGGCAGGCCATGGAACAGGAAGGAAGCAGTTCACTGGTCCGTAAGTGCGGCTCCGGGTAGGGATCGCCGAGCTGTGAAACCGGCGGCGAAGCAGTTTACTTTTATATCGGAACTGTGTGTAGAATTGGAGTGTAGCTCCGTGTTAGAGGTGGACTTGTGTCCAGGAAGAAAGCTTATAGCAGGGTGCGTGCTACAGAGACTTAAAGGAACATTGTGGAGACGTGTTGGATTTGTGAAGGCTGGTTGTACTTTAGCACTGAGCTAATGATTTTGGGTAAAGCAAAGATGTTTAAGGCAAACTAATTTTCTATAATTGTCAAAATATATACATAAATATAAAATGAAATAATGCAGCTTACAACTGCCTGATCTCACTCGCAGTAGGTATCGAATTGAATGCTTTCTTTTCTCAGAATTCTCGAAGGGTAACAGCAATTGGAATTCAGTCGGACATATTTTGCAGTCATGTGGGGGGAATAATATGATGTGATTATGTGATGTGAGTGCGGTTATCATGGTATATGATACTTGCTTTTGTTGTGTTAAAGTTTCCTAGCACAGAGTGCACTTTCAGCTTGAATTTATACAGAAAATCCCTGGATTTACAACTCTTAACAAGTCTACAATTTATATATGGATAGAAAAATAAATTAAAGTGGTACGTGTTACGCATAGACTGCCAACAGTTCTAACAAAGAAAACGTTACAGGAGATGGGTTGTAACGGAAAGAATTCCAAGAAAATCGCTGCTTCGCATTACAATGTGACAGTGTGACAATGGTAGTCTGCTGCCTCTCCGTGGATCTAAATCTGTGTGATTATCTTTAAGCATGCCCTTCAGATAAAAAACTTTGTGACAAAATTTTATTTAGGGGAACATGGGGCGTATCGGGGTAGTGAGGCATAACGGGGTGTACGTGTTTTCTCTCTAGTAGGTCGCATAATCTACCGGAATCTGTCAAAACTACGTCATCTCAATCACAGCTAGTAGTACACGTCAGTTGGCTGCAATAATATAATCTGTTGTGTGTGAGTTCTGTGTTGGATACAGTTTGAAGCAGTTCTTACAACATTCGTGATCTCTTTCAAGGCATGTAAGTATGTTATATCTATATTTAAATAAAAAACAATAATTAATATGGAATATAACACTTAATTTACTTCTAAATCCATGTTTTTCGCTAAGTTATCTTTGAATATCGAATCATCGACAAGCTTTAACCTAAGTTCGTGTTTACGGGGCAGTATGGGTGGGGCATAACAGGGCACTACCCCATTGTGCCCCTGGTGTAAAACTCTGTGTGTTATTCATATGATTGACTACTCATGTTTCATGTGATTTCGGAATAGTGCGTAATTACGTAAAGAAGTCACAGAGGCAAGAGTGGTCTTTAGTTTCAATGATGGGGGCTGTGAATGATGGTTCAATGGGTTACAAGAGGGCAGCTAGTCAATTTCAAGTGCCCCAAACAACTCTTGAACGCTACGATAAGAAGAAACGAGATAATCCTTATGATGTTGTTAAAAAATGCTCTTACAGACTGCAGCCGCTAGATGTTTTTTTCATGAAACCACTAATTAAATATTATGAGGATGAAATTCGCTCCTGGGTTAGATCTAATCCTGGAAAAGTCTTGACACTTTTTCAGTTTGCATCATTGTTTGGTGTCAGTTATAGGCGAGCCTCAACAATGAGCACGGCAGTCAATGGGTTTCGAAAAACAGGAATATGGTCTGTGAACATCAATGTGTTTGATGATGCTGATTTCCTACTGTTCAAAACGACAGATATTGAGCATTCTTCTGGAGTTCCTGATGATGTTAATCCTTCAACTTCTGAGATGTCCGTTGTCTCTGGTTGACCTATGGGGAGAGTAAACATTCAGATGTCAAGCTGCAGTAGTTTCCAGAGCTCCAGCCCAGAAAATATCACACCTATTACAAAGGTAGATCAGAATAACAAGATAGTTTGGAAAAACAGGGGGAAAAGCACAATACTGACAACATCCCGTTATAAAGAAGCGCCATTGTATGCGGAACAAATAAAATGAATAAAAGACAAAAAAGACGTCTTGCTCTGCCAGAAAGCGAAGCAAAAAGGGAATCATCGAAAGGTACGCATAGATGTCCTCACCCTCCTGTGACCAAACGTTCCAGAAGTCACCTGTCTGCTGGTAACAGGAAAGAAATGACAAAAGACGACGAAGATGAGTGTCTTTACTGCCACGATTAATCAGAAGGAGGGTGGGTTAGATATCTCTGCTGCCTGCAGTGGGCCCATAATTCTTGTGCAGGTGTCGAAAGTGATGATAAAGATGTTGTACATATTTCTGCATATTGTGAGAAGTGAACTAAATGTAAAAGAAATAAAAAATTATCAAAAATTGGTCAAAGAAGTGATACCCCTTACTGCCCCACCTATGGGGCAAAACGAGGCAAATGTACTAATTTTGTTTTTGACGTGATAGCTACTCCCATTTGTTGCGAGTGTCTATTTAATTTATGTTTTTCAGGTAATTATGCAATAATAAACACATTTACATTAGCAAAACACATTTCTAAATATCCAAATGTGAAATATAGATGCACAAACATTAAGTACCCTGTCCTGCTCCATGTTCATCTACCCGGTGGATTAGAAGACAGACCACGCGAGCGTTTTACAGTATTTGGGCTGCAGTCATTTCTTGAATGCTCATTTTTGTGTTCAACCAATAGCTGCCACACGCAGTTTAGATGATAAAGGGTATCGTTTCAAACGCATGTTAGAACAAAAGAAAAGCTAAACATTTTCCTATTGTTTCGCATCGTTAACATGAACAGGGTAAACGATTGGTCGGTGCATAGACAAAGCGCCGCGGTAGCGGCGAGTTCCTGCTATTCGTCTCATTTGCGCGCGGACGCACACACAGAAAACAAACAAAAGCTGGTGCAACGGAGAGTATATACTGTTCCGTGGCCAACAGAGGTCATACTTGAAGGGCATGAAAAGCTCTTCACTCGAAGTTTAAAAATTAGTCCTCCAATGTGGTAAAACAGCTGCAACAAAATAGGTTATACAACAAATGTTCACACTTCGCGCATTGCGGACTATACAGGCTGTTTCAAAACGACACCGAACGAATATATAGAAGTAGTTGCTTAACCTCTTTGTGACATATGTACATAGTTTTTACCCGCCAAAGAAAGCCGCATAAAAACTCTCCAGAATGAGTGTGGATTAGGCAGTTACATGAACAGTGCCCCATGCCTCACGCTATCGCAGGTAGGTGACACACCGAGCCGCCTGCTATTTGTAAACATATACCGACGTACTCCACGGTGGCTTTCTAATAATAAGAATATCTTTGGCTTTTGAAACCGCAATTAAACGCTATTCTTTACTGATTTGTTTATTGGTGTTTAACGTGTTCCAACATTTCGTTATAACAATCGATGACGGCAAATAAACTAGTGGACATATGCAACTTAAACCTTTTAGAGGGAAGATAGTGTTAGTGTTAATGTTAGTGAGATTCAGGATGAGTCTAGAGAAAATCGGGAATGAAACCCGGACTCTTAACACATTGGGCAGGTGCTCTATTGACTGAACCACTGGATTAGTCTGCAATGACAGAAGTTCCACATCACTATTAATCGATCAAAAATATGTAGTAATTTCTCTTTTTATTCTACCACCTATTTGTACAGTAATTGGGAATTCTAAACGACATCAGTTATATACCCTATATATGCATATATAGGGTATTATTGACAGCAGAACTTAATTCATTGTTTAAATTTCATTGGTAATGCAATGTGTTCATTTGCTATTTTACCTATTATGAGTTTCAATCAGATCTCCAGTAAATACTCGTAAAACGAGAATTTGACAGAACAAGAATGAATTATGGGATATTAAATATTCTTATAAAATTTAATTTTATAATTATTATATCATAATTCTTATTAATAAGGTTCTAAACAAAAGTCATTTCCAATTCCTTGATTTGCATTCCATAATAACTTTCTATTCGTCTTTGCAGGAATATATTCTATAGCTAAAGGTTGAAAATAATATGACTGGCATTTTGAATTTCCTAAGTAGACCGCAATTGTTACTGGCGCCTAAAGCCTAAGTGCGTAATTGTTTACTCCAGACTGGTCAAATGGTGCTTATTTGATTATAAATTTTGTCAGTAAGACATGGGTGGATTTTTTGTATAAGTAATTCAAAAATTAAATTTTATATAAGTAATGACAGTTCAATAAACAATGATCACCTTTTTTTTTTTTTTTTTTTTTTTTTTTTTTTTTTTTGACAACGTACCTTTACTCATCCTCATAATTTTGATAGTGCTTCTCAAAATAGTCTCCCCTGAATGTGATGCACTTGTCCCAGCGTTTCTGCCAGTCTTCAAAGACATGCTGGAAACCATTTTTGAGAGATCCTTCAAAATCGCCTCCGCAGCCTTCACCACTGCTTCTGATGATGGATAATGCCTCCCACGAAAGCGTTTCTTCAAGTTAGGGAATAGAAAAGAGTCACCTGTGGATAAATCCGGACTATAGGGAGGGTGAGGGATGCACTTCACGTTGATTTTTGCAAGATATTCAGCAACAACATTGACAATATGCGGCCGCGCTTTACCGTGCTGCAGATCCAGCCTGCTTCACGGAAATGTGGTCTTTTGCGCCTGATATGGACTTGCAATGTTTTCAGGACATCCCTGCAGTATTTTCCGCTTACTGATGTGTATGCAGATACAACATGGTGATAAACCATTCCATGAAAATCAAAGAATGAGATGACCATAGCTTTCCCAGCTTTTTTGGGGGTTGGTGATGAAGGATATTTCCACACTGAGCTTTACTGTTTGCTCTCAGTATCAAAATGATGTAGCCAAGTTTCATCAGAGTGATTACGTTTGAAAGAATCTCCGGATCTTCCTCTAACATCAACTTTAATTGCATGTTACCTCCATTGCAGCGGTAGGCGATACTGAGCATGTCTGAACTTGCCTGGTTCTCACAGGCGGTAACCAGAAGTACCAACTACGGCGTGTTTATTTCACATTAAGCTAACAGAATATAAGATTTAATTGAAGTGCAAAAAATTATGACCGTAAAAAATTATGATCATTCTTTATTGAACAGCCCTCGTATAATAATTTCTGATAAGCCTTACAGCTCAGGTTAGCAAATTATGTCCTGATCGCCAAACGCTTTAATTCTATGTATAAATGTTGAAGTTAAAGGTAAGGGTGGTTGTTAAAATATTTGAGGTGCTTTATGCTAGAAATAATGTTTGGGTATCTTTTCGAAGTAAGAGTAGGCAAATTACGCCTTTGAATAAGTCCTATAGTAAAATTGTAAAATATTTTTGATCCAATGCATTATACGGTACATATTTTTACGCAAGGAGTTCAAATACGGTAAGGGATGTAACGTAGCCTTACCTATTCTCAAAGACCTATTGTATGTTCACAAAGTTTTGTCTGGATAGGCCCGTAAATGTGAATGTCATAATGTCGGAAGGTCACAGTGTGATTTTACGTTTTTGCTAAAATCTAAAACCCAAAGTGTTTATCAAAGTGGTACCAACAATTTTCCTTCATAGCATAATCAAAGGAAACTTTATTATGAGCAACCCCCTTACCTTTTTAATATAAAAATGGTTCTTTGTGCAAGAAGATAGCAAAATATAATAATCTCAATAACCATATTAAATGTATGTAATCTAAATTCGCTGGTGTGAATATAAACCCTCTGAAACCTCACTTTCGATATTTTGAAAAATAAGTGATAGCCAGTATTCGTCCGAAAGAATAGTAGTTCTATGGTGAAATAATTATCCAATCCCGATGAATGGTTTCCCAGATTTCCTTCCGTCCATTCGTCCGTCGTGCTGGCAGGCTATATAAATCCCGACGGTTTTTGCTGCGTGCCCACCCATTAAGAGTTTTACTGCAGTTAGGGGTTTCCTTTTCAGGAATTTTTCGGTAGGTAGGTGGCTATTTGTAGAATTTTGTTGTGAGGTAAAACTTATGTTCCTCGGGATGTAAGGAAAGTATGCGAAATCTTATGCACCCTGATGTTTTGTTTTATAAATTTTAATTTGGGTTACAATTTTGATGCCAAACAGCTTAAAAGGATTATGTGGAACCAGATTACCTTACATATAAGTGCTCGCTTCCTCGCATGCAAATATTTTAGCTTCATACTATTGTGTTTATAGATATTTTATTAGCAAGATGATGACGTGGTACCTATTTGATTAAATTAGTAGAGGTCAGAACACGACTGATTGCACGGAGATGTGTCCAGCAAATACCACTACTTTTCAATATTAAATCCGTATGATTCGTAGCTTCGCTGCTAATGCATGTGTGAGTAGCTGGTCAATAAAGTGTTCATTAAATACTAATGTTAAACAAAATAGCGTGTGTTAGCAATCAAAGTCGAATGAATCGTTTGCAAGTACGTACCTATCGCAGTATATAGTCATATTGAAATTCATGACGTGAATGTGTCTGCTGAATGCACCTTACAATACAGTGTAAACAATTCTTTCTTTCTTGTTTACGCGGAGTTGCTCAACAATACAAGTAATATCCATAATTTAGTAATGCGTCTGTTGACTCAGAAGCCGCGGCTATTGGCCTGGCCTCACCTCACTTCCGGCGGACGAGGGTTCAGCCATTCATATTCATGAGGCATGCTGCCAGACAAGCATTTGGTAAAGAATGGAACTTCTTTGAATATAAACACTTATCTAACGGCATGTTACGCAGATTTCACAGCAGACTGTCGGTGACTTAGTAGCACAAAAAAGCAATAAGTATTGGAAAAATTCAAAGGAACCTAGATCTCTAATAGCGTTAACACCATGTAAATCTGTACTTAACATAAATTATGGCTTTTGTTTACTTTCTATGGTTTCTCATATGTAAAATTATACTTCAGTCAAGATACAGCATATTTCATAGAGTATTTTCATAAAATACGGATATACCTGTCGTTCTTCAGGTCAATATAAACAGAATATAATATTTTATGGGAAGGTAACAAATACTTTCCTGTAAAGAGTAGTTTGGAAACTTTCCATTTTCTCAATCCCTCCCTCCCCCCTCTGTCTCTCTCTCACAGAACGGGATGGCTCAGGCGGTTTCACTGTGGCCCGCATTGGGGTGGTCCGTGTTCGATCCCCGTGGCTGACCTACCTGACCTATAGGGTTCTTTTCGGAGCCTTTCCCGGGTCACTAGGCGAATGTTGCGTAGGTTAATTACATCACCCGAATTTTTTGTCCTTCCATTTCATCCCCAATATCATTTCACATCATCTCTCATCTGGTGGTCTCTTTCTGGGTAGAAGTGTCGGCGGGTGTCTCGGCGGTGCATGGCAGGATGATATGCTCCGAGGT
This sequence comes from Mantis religiosa, assembly GCA_030765055.1. Lineage (NCBI taxonomy): Eukaryota > Metazoa > Arthropoda > Insecta > Mantodea > Mantidae > Mantis > Mantis religiosa. The sequence goes on along the minus strand of JAUKNK010000355.1, from coordinate 2,937,221 downwards.
AACTTACTTCCTCCCATGTTAGATTGGTTGCCGATCTCCGCGCCTCTGCTGGGACCGTTTCGAGACCACCAGGGATCTCTGGAGCTCAGCTGCTGGGCTCGTTGTCGTCCCGCAATAGGGGAGAGTTTTTTTAATTTTACGTCCTCCAACGTCATATCGGACGATGAATGAAATGGGTGAAATGATTATCAAATGTATCCAGGGTCCATGGAGCTTAGAACTACCCGACATTTGTCTGTGAGGATAAGGGAAAACCCCGGAATAAACCTTATCCAGGTAACTCACCCTGACCGAGATTCGAACTCGGGACTTCTTGAACGTGAGGCAGACACTCTACCACCACGCTACCGAGGCGGGCTCTCTCTCTCTCTCTCTCTCTCTCTCTCTCTCTCTCTCTCTCTCTCTCTCTCTCTCTCTCTCTCTCTCTCTCTCTCTCTCTCTCTCTCTGTCTCTATCTGTGTTAAGACACACACTGATGCTGCAATCATTATTGAGGGTAAGATTAACATTTTCATATATAAACGATGGATAGATGTATATATCAGTAATTGAATGAATGAATCAGTGTGAAACGTCTTCTTCTCTTCTTCTTCAAGCATTAAACCTTCAAAGGCTTGGTGCATGCTCCAAAGGGAATTTTTCATCGTTTTTGGGCCTTCCGATGTTTCGCGTTTCCTTAGGTCTGCAATTTAAGATTTTGTTCGGATAAAGTTCCCCATTCATTCTATCTACGTGTTCTAGCCACTTCTGTCTGTAATGAACTATCGTTCCGTAAAATCTGCAATGTATTTCTTATTGTATCAATGTATTCCATTCTTTATTCTGTCTCTTCTAGTGACTCCCAAAATTAATCTTAAAATTATCATTTCTGCCTCCTGTAATCTGTTTTCATCTTTCCTTGTGATTGTCATTGGAATTGCCTCGGTTTAATAGAAATTCATAATTGTATCCTTTATTACTTTAAAAAATAAAGTTCTTTTGATTGTTTCACACATTTTTGTAAAATGCTAAACGTAAGAAGCACAATTTGGACTTTTGTCAGGGTATAAGGTGTTAATACTAATTAGCTGTATGTTGAGGTAGCTAAATCAAGCAGGCGTTCGGTGAACTCGGCTAAGTGAAATCCATTAGCCAAAAGCTCAGTTAATTGGAACTCGAAACGTTCAGCAATCATGAAGCTGCAATTACATCGACAAAGCATTTCTAAAACTTAGGAAGGAGAAAGAGTTCTTTGAATTCAAACATGCTGCAGAAAGTATCAAGTTGTGTTTCAGATGTTAATTAACAGCTTAAGGTTTGACAAAGTGGGAAATCTGAAGCTGTAGAATGAAGCAGACGGCACTTTACGTCGATAAAGAAGCCTATAATTCTAAAGTTCTGTCTTTCCTATACTGTCTTGCAGTCGTCTATCTGTAGAAGTGTTTAGAATCTGTAGAATTATCGGCAGTCCGTAGCGCCTAAATAGCATAACCTTGGATTCCTCGCTTAACATTTCACCGGCGCACAGCAACTTGGGCTTCGAATGGAAACATTATACAAGGGCTGTTCAATAAAGAATGACCATTTTTTTTTTTTTTTTTTTTTTTTTGACAACGTACCTTTACTCATCCTCATAATTTTAATGATCCTTCTCAAAATAGTCTCCCCTGAATGCGATGCACTTGTCTCAGCGTTTCTGCCAGTCTTCAAAGACATGCTGGAAACCACTTTTTGAGAGATCCTTCAAAATCGCCTCCGCAGCCTTCACCACTGCTTCTGATGATGGATAAGGTCTCCCCCGAAGGCGTTTCTTCAAGTTAGGGAATAGAAAAAAAGTCACAAGGGACTAAATTCGGACTATAAGGAGGGTGAGCAACAACATTGCCAATATGCGGCCGCGCATTATCGTGGTGCAGCATCCAGTCTGCTTCATGGAAATGTGGTCTTTTGCGCCTGATATGGACTTGCAATGTTTTTAGGACATCACTGAAGTATTGTCCAGTTACTGATGTGTGTGCAGGTAAAACATACTGATAAACTATTCCATGAATATCAAAGAATGAGATGAGCATAACTTTCCTAGCAGAAGCAACCACTTTTTCTTTTTGGGGGGTTGGTGATGAAGGAGATTTCAACACTGAGCTTTGCTGTTTGCTCTCAGTATCAAAATGAAGTAGTCAAGTTTCTTCAGCAGTGATTACGTCTGAAAGAAACTCCGGCGCACGGTGGAGAGACAGTAACATATCGTAATAACATTGGACATAAAATATATATTCACTGTTATGTACCGACTACTTCTATACTACCTGGTGGTAGTAGAAGGTTGATGGAGTTAAAGGTATCATAGCTTATCCTGTCCTGTAGGGTTCAACTACCAGAAATGTTATATCACACTTTCTTTATCTTATGTTATGATGCCCACTAAAACCTGATAATGTTATTCCAATCAAAGGCGTACGCATAACATAACCGAATGGCATATAAGGGCACCTTAATTAGCAGCCAATCTCCGCTTGACTGTATTCAGAGGAAGTGGTAGGCACTATTGCAGTCCGATAATTTCCCCCTTCCGTCATTTGTTTCCGATTGCGAGAGGTTCTAAGCAAAGTGGTGACTATTTTTTCAATCGTAAACAATCTAATTGCTGTATTTTAAGCATTCTTATTCTTCTTACTATAGTTTAGGTTTTTTATTCTTCTAAAGTAACACGTTTGCTTTGTTTAGGGGATTGTCTAGCGATAGTCCTATGGTTTTGTAATTAAACCACTAGTACCAATGATACAGTAAACAGTTTTGTAATAGTAACAAAATTAATAGGAATAGGAATATTCATTTTGAAATAATAATATAACTAGTCATAATCAAATAAAAAATTGAAGTTTGTTTGGTAACCTTCAAAATGTCTTTCATGTTATATACCTATGATAAAAAAGTGCGAAGTTAAATTTTAAAAATCAACAGAAATATTGCTTTTTTATCTTCTGCTTCGAATTAGTATGTAAATTAATATTACTATAAATATCATTGTTATTATTAATTGGAACTTTTCTTACTTAGGGACCATTCAAATAGAACCTTTAGGTTATTACTTTATTTTCCGTTTCTCTGTGTCAAAAAAAAAAACGGTTAAATATACACTTGAGACCCACTGAAAAATTAAAAGTTCTGGTTTGGATGTGTGAAAGTGTAGGAAAGGGCACCCTAACTTAGACACAAAACGTCAAATAAATATAAGATTTCACACTTTTTTCACATTTTCTCTGTCCAATAAGAGCTTTAGATGGAAAATATTTAATTATTTTATTTTCTCAATTACTGTAACGGTTTCAAGTCCCCTTTGAGATGTCGTTTCAGTATACATATAATATACATGTTCTGAGCTAACCTGAACTGTGTGAAAATCAAGATATACAACTAAGAGATACAAAGCCTTACAGAAAACACGTGGAACACATTAAACTATGTAGTTTGATTCGGATTTCGTAACATTAGCTATGTTTATGCTTCATTTTTCGGAACTAATTTGATGCCTAATTGGTGTTCAAGAATGAAAGTTTGGAACTGCAATTCTTCAATGGCCGATGTCATAAAGAATCTCTTTTGATATGAATACCGTAATCTACCAAATGAAAGGTGTATAAATATCATCTGCTGATAAAATAGAAACATCATTTATAGATAAAAACAAAGATTAAATTCGATTACTAGACTGGAGATGTTTGGGAGTCAGTTTTGTTTTGTAGTTCATAAAAGTATTTTGAGATTCTATTTGGCAACAATGCATTTTCTTTTGCAGTTGTTTGAGAAAATAGAATTTGACAAGTAAGTTATGTTCGTCGCAGAGTATATTACAATCATTGTCCCCATGTCGCTTCGAAATTAATGCTGCATTATGGGGAACCTTAAATAATAAATTAACATTTACTAAGTTTTAGTATAGTTATTGAATTAAATAATTCGTTAAATGTTAAATGTAACAGTACTCTTTGGTTCCCAGAGCAGCGATGAGGACATCGAAAATGTTTTTATACAGTGCATTCACGAGCCTTGTGTAGCTTCAATACCATTAAGTAGCTCAGTCATAGAAGGGAAAAAACAAGAAATTGGAAGTAAACTGGTCATAGAAATTCTGCTTCCATTGGTTGGATAGGTAGCTTCAATCGAAGGCATGGCAAGGGTGTATCGACAAATTAGATTCGGTTAGTGGCAGTCGTATGAATGAAAATACAATAATTCATCGCCCGGAAGTGATCAATTAAAAAAATTTTCCCCTAAGAAATTATCTCTTACTCATTTTCAAGTGTATTTCATTTCCTATTAAATGCTGTCAAAATTGCTTTTTCGTAGGACTGATAGAGTCGACATGGAAAAATTACATGACACGGCCGGGATTTGAACCATGGATCTACTGGTTCAAATCCCGGCTTTGGCATTGAATTTTTCATGTCGACTCTAGCAATCCAATACCGTAGCCTATATACAGCTAGTGTGAAGAACTCAATTTTCATCAATTAACTTAAATAATAAAAATTAAATGATGAAGCCTGGGACTCAAGTATCTACAATAATAAGTCGCCACAAACGGTGTATCTCGAATGCGAGAGACCCTAGTGGTTTACCGGAGAAATATATGAGTCAAATTGAGAATTTAATGTCATGACGGCAAGTTTGCAATGGTAGCTCAATAGATAAGAGCGACTGGACGGAAACCAGTAGATCCGTGGTTCAAATCCCGGCCATGGCATTGAATTTCTCATGTCGACTCTATCAATCCAATACCTTAGCCTGTATACAGCTAGTGTGAAGAAATGAATAATTCCCATTAATTGCTTTTTTACCCTATGCCGATTATTATGCCTTTAGACATAGGGTTTTTCCTGCATTTATATTAACGTAAGCGTTCAAAGATTACAATGATATTACAAATTTTCACTCGTTTTTTGTACATACCTTATAAGATAAATATATTTATGTAATGGCATTTGCGTTAGATTAATATCCATTGTTTGTCTTGCAGTGGCACGTGTACTTTTTACTTTTGAAAATGAATATTGATCTTGGAGCTCGGAACAGTGTTGGGCTGAGCTTGTTCGCTTTTAGGATTTTTTCCTGCTGGAGTCAACGCACATTTTTCTTGCCGTTTTCGGGTGAGCCATTTGCACCGGTGGAGTAAGACAGAGAAGGAATGTTACAAACAGGGGTAGTGTCAATAGAAGGTAAGCAAGGGCCGTGCTAATGGGTACTTCGCCGATCCCGTATCCGTAATGGAGAACTGCCGTTAAGAATCTTGTTAACGGAACGAGAGAGGGCTATGTGCGGCATTTACGAAGCTCGCTAATGATCCTCGAATCCGCGAACAAAGGTGTTAACGTTTTTACATAATTCAGGCTCCTTGCAGCAGTCTGCTTTGAAAACGCTCTTTCTCATTATTTACCTGCTAATTAGCACATATTTATTCTTTCTCTCGCTGTAAGCAAAGAATAGCATTTCATTCGCTCTCGCTAATGCTTTTATTCATATTTTATATCTGAAAAATACGAAATGTGAAAATTGTCACGCACTACAAAGCTTACTGACACAGAAAACAAAAGTTGATGATAATTCTAAATTATAACACGTTTTCTTCTGAGGAAGAATTGCAATACAGTGTGATTTGTAGTCTACGAGTTCAGCATATCAGCAGCCATCTGCGTTGTACATCCTTGGGAGGAAAAAAAAGTGCACGTTCCAGAAGTGTATATTTCTCTAAGTCCATCATTTCCGCGGTCGGTTTACCCGGTTTATAATGAGTTATGGAGCGCGTCTCTAACTTATTTGTACTGAATTATCTCATAATTGAGTCTCAGTTACTAAACGTGCACTGATAACCGAGTGATTATAGACCACTATGTAGGAGCTAGACCTACAAAGGTTCGAATCCTGAACAGCATTTTTATTTTTTTACTGTGGAAATAGGAATTGTGTAATGCATATATTGTAATATAACTTCCAATCGGTATGGTTTACTTGATTTACGGCATTTACGCTTACGCTAAAGCTGAAACACTGTATTCTGTTTTTCAACTAATTGAAATGTTTTATTCCTATATATAAAATAAAACTCAAAATGAAAATTAACTTAGTATAGGGTGTGTAAACCCTCTGTTTCTATTACTGCCCTCATTCTGTGGGACATGGAGGAAACCAAATTCCTAGTAAATTTTCACGAGAGGATACTTCGCATTATATGCCAGCGACATTCATAACAGATGAATGATCCCGAGTGTTTACACAACCAATATTAAGACACTGATCAAGTTGTTCTCGGGAAGCAAGCCAGGTGAAAAGACGATTCGAAATCGACGTTTCAGGAGTGCGCATCTCTCCCATCATCACCATCATCACCATCATCATCATCCACACACATTATATATAGGTATATGAGAGTTATATCAAGTGTTTCATTTGTGGTTATAACATTTAATAAATATCCTTATCATGGGAGAGATGCACACTCCCGAAACGTCGACTTCTAATCGTCTTTTCACCTGGCTTGCTTCCCGAGAACAACTTTAGCATATTCATCGCCAGGAAAGCTTCAGGTCTTATTTTAATATCAAGACAATTTTCTACTTACATTGCATTTATTTTGAAAACGATATGAATATGTTATTTGTGTTTTTATAAATGCAAGGAAAACATAAGGCATTGTCATTTAAGTAACATATTTAACATATTTCATCAATTAGTGGAATATTACATTTTTATATAACATCGCTTCGACAACTAGAGCTGTACCGCGATGGTTATCAATACCATAGCATTTAAACAAGAGGTAACTTGTGTCAACTTACCCATGGAAGAGAAGTGAGGAAATTATCTTTGCTGATTTCTGTTAGTACGCTAGTTTATGGCGTAACAGCTCCAAGTGCGCCTGAGCTTACAAACCCGACTGCCGACCTCACGCCCACTTACGGGGTGGGCGATTATCCAACCGATACGGGGGGGAGATATGGTCAGCATCTCGGCATCCCCCAGCTGGAATGTTGGTTTTGGTGACCAGCGCCGCTTACCTATCCTAAGGTCCTCACTTTCCTCACGATGCTTAGTGGACACCGGTCTTATACCCGGGACTTAAAATCCCCACCACATGGGTGGGATCGAACCCGGGCCGCTTACTGTGGCCAGGGAGCAAGGCATGCTGCCTTAGCCCGCTACGCCACGGCGCAGGACAAGTAATCAGTAAGTAAACACAATTACAGAGTAACATAATTTGGTAAGCTGCTACCCATCTAAATTCAGCTTATGGACTAAAAGAAAAGGGGTAGTAGAATGTTCCACGAAAACGTCCCCCTCAGTCCTTTAATATACAGGATGACCCACCTATTACTACACAGAGGGTTGAGGCGTATTGACCAGCGCTGTGATCGTCTCTTATCGGGTCTTACCTGGTTGATTACAAGAGTGAAATATTAGTAAGTTGACGTGCAGTAAGTTACGAAACACAAATAGAGCGATTGGGAGTTGCGTGTGTCTATATGATATGTTTCTCGCACCGGACGATGTATGGCACATTGCTGTCCAGAAGACATCTGGACAGAGTATACATACACTGGACTCACCATGTAAGTGCGATAAGCTGAGGTAAACATCTCTGTGTTGCGAATTTTTGTCAACACCCTTTCTCGCTTTGCCATGTAGTAATTCTGCATCTCAGATATCTCGGAAATGAAACAAAATATGAAAATTCCAATTGGCCAGGTATGTACCTATGCCAGGGGCTCACAAAATGAGAAGGTATGCAAAATCCATAAAGGTAAACAAATAACACTTCCAACACCAAGTTTCGTTTTTTTTAAATAGAACATGTATATTTATTCTGCAAAATGACAACTAGAGCTACAATTAGTATAACACACTTTGTTCCGCTTTTTTAAACACATTTACTGGTGAAACTCTATTGTTGTACATTACTTCCGGCATGGAAAATGCACCCACAATTCACCAGTAGCGTCTTGTCCGATGAGTGAGTGAGTGTGTGGTGTTTTAGGGCCCGTCGACAACAGTAGACCGTGTCACTTCAACAGAAGTTCACAGTGCCCTCCGTTTGCATCAATACATTTTTGGAATCTGGTAACAAGAGAGTGTTGCACGGATTGCAGTGTCTCTACAGATATTGTCGCACACGCCGCAGTAATACGATGTTGCATATCCTCCACTGTCGTTGGCGGTTCTTGATACACTCTATCTTCCATTGTGCTCCAGAGAAAGAAGTCTAATTGCGTCAAGTCTGGGGACTGAGTTGACCATTGCATAGGATCTTCCCATCCTATCCACCTATTTGAAACCTTTGCATCCACAACGTCTCTGGAAGCTTGTGCATAATGTGCGGGAGATCCATCAGGCTGGAACCACATTGACAGACGCGTTTTCAATCCCGCATCCTCCATGAGGAGGGGTAGAGTGTGATTCAGAAATGATGCATATTTCAGAACGTATGAGGTTTATAAACGTGAAACTAAGTGTGTTATCATTAATTGTAGCTCTAGTTTTCATTTTGCTAGAATAAGCATACATGTTCAATTTAAAAATACGCAACTTGGAGTTAGAAGTGTTATTTGTTCAGCTTTATGGATTGTGCGTACCTTTTAATTGTGTGAGCCCCTGACGTATGTGCATTCCTGGCCAACTGGAGTTTTCATATTTTGTTTCATTTCGGAGATACTTGAGGTCGCAGAGTTAGGTGGGTTGTTTGGCACTCATGATACAGAATATCTAAAAGATTGCAAAAATGTCATATCGCTTTCCCTAGCCATTGCATTTTATTGCTATTGTTTTAATCCGTAGGGCTGTGAGGTTGATCTGTGGCGTTTATCACTCAGTGCGATGCTTGACAAATGATCTTAGTTGTGCAGCTGCTTTCTTATACATTCTGCTTACTCTGTATTTTATTTTGTGATTAGAGCTTAGGTGTGATATTCATCTGATATTTATCCGAGGACCGGAAAACGCAAAACACCGCATAGGTTGCCTGGCATGCAGAGTTTCACGCCCCAACTCTCTAGAATGCCACAATCTGTTTCAAGAGCGAAATTCGCACACATGAAGTAAATGGTGGTTCATACGTGTAGATTTTTAGCAACACTGAGGCGCTTTCTCCTACCTTCACTTCCGCTTTGAGCAAAACTGGCAACTAAAAGATTATTACCGTAGATTATTATGTTAAAATAAGTTCTCTTTTTACGTCATGTTTCTATAAAAGGTTGATGCCGATTCTGCGTGTCACATTTGACGCCTCCACTGTCTCGTTCTTTTGTCAGAAGATCTATGAAATCTTTATCCGCGGATATGCGTGGAAGAGTGTGAGGGTAAACAAGAGCAGTTGATGAACGTAATAGAGGGTAATAAAATCTATTTGAAGTGAGTTAGTGACTGCTGAAATTGAAGAATTAATTTATTTCTGAATTCTATCACTCAAAATGATATTGAACTATATCTTTTTACGTGTGATGTATCCTGATTTTGCTGTTTTAAGGTAACTGCTGAAATGTTAAGCTTAAGTTACTGCTTAAAAGCTCGAGTACGATGTTAAGTACTAGGTGCGATTCTGAGAATCGATCAAGAATGTATACTTCTATAAGACGCTCGACGGGAAAGACGCAAATTTTAGGAATACACTCTATCTTAATTAACTTAAATGCTGTCTACAAGCATTACTCCACCACTACTCCTAAATAACGTTCCTAAATCTTAAAGCTGCTAATTCTTATCCAATAAGCTTCTTTTATACGTTATGGTAAAATTCCAATATACTCATTTCCTGTTTAAGTTTCGGAATTTCCTACTTGTTCAACAGCCTGACTCTATTGAATTTCAGCTTTAAGATAATGGTTTTCTCGTCAGTTGACTTCACTAGAACCCTGTTATCAGAGCCATAATGAAATTTAACATATAATTAATACAAATTTTCTATAAAACGAATTGAAAATTTGTACTTTTTAGTTTACTATACCTGCACATAAAATAGTAATGTTTTAAATTAGTATTTATATCGACTAACAAATAATTTGTCATAATTATTTTTAGCACAGAAATTCCAAATCGTAAAAAAGAGGAGTTGTGAGGTTAATGCAAAACAGTAGATAGTTTTATTAATATTAAGTTTATTAGATTTTGTAGAAACTGCGTCAGCATCCGAAGGAACTCCCTAGTGAGCTCATGACAATATTTACATTGTCTTGTTAACAAGGGGAACCCAAGCGTATTACATTTTAAAATGACGTTGTAGTTATCTATGTCCGTAAACTTATAAATCTGATCCGTTAATAATTTCCATATCGAGGTACCAATAACTTGTTTGTATCATGAAGCAGTGGTAAAACAGAAACTGTCTTATGGTGGTATATTCTGAACATTTCAAATATTTCTCACTTCCAAAGAAGATGAAGCTGGTAGTGTTTGTTAATCCTTGCAATTGTAGAAACCAAGGCACATTGTGTCACAACTCTGGGTCGAGATTACAATCATGAAGGCATTCACATGTACTGCTGTCCGAGGCCATACAACTGGTGACTGCAGCAGTCTGTTCCAAGTCACCCACGTTTCCAAAGCAGGTCTGTTCTCCCATATGATGGGTTCGTACCGAGGAGGGGATGTAAATATCCTTTTTTGTATTCTGCGGCGAACATAGGTGGCAGTGTTTATGTTTCCGGCGTGCAGTAGCTCACCACAAGCTTTATGAGTACACATTCCCCTCTTCCGGAAGCTTCACGAGGAAGGGTAACCCTGTGAGAAGAAGCAGTCGTCATTATTCCTCTGGCTATTAAAGGTTTGCACTACGTTCCATTTCGCATTTCATTACCGTGCGTAACATTTTGTAAATTAAAATGCACTTGGGGAAATTACAAGGGTTTGTTTTCTCCATTGGGTATCTGCAAGTTAAGCTAATGCCTCCTCAACACGAAACCTCTGAAAACTGTTGTACGTATATTTAGGAACTCTCTGCTTAAAACGCAAAGGAGTTTTAATACCGTTGTAAAATATAGTGAAATTGTTTTGGCAAAGAATATCTCATCGGAATAGACAATGTCGAATTTGAGGATTTTGGAGATTATCTGTAGGAATCTTCTCCTCTCTCTCATAAACCCAAGGCGGCGCCGGGTTCGATCCCAGGCGACCGCAAAGTGAGATTTGTGATGGACAACACGGCGCAGGGGCGGGTTTTCTCCGGGATCTCCGGTTTCCCCCGCCATCTCATTCCACCGGTGCTCCATCTTCATCTCATGTATCATCAGTGTCATTGCTTGTGGTGCCGTATGTAGTAAAAGCGGGCGTTAAACACTACACATTTCATTTTCTCTCTCATAAATAGAAACCAGCAACGAATATGCCGTTCTGCAAAGAAATTAAAGAATCTGATGTGTTAAATTCACCTGATTTTTTTCTAACATTCTTCTTTACCTTTTTGTAACTAACACATATATTCCCAAAAATGCACTATTTAGCATTTTTCTAAGTTTCCGTTTTTGAGTTTCAGCTGTTCACAGACAGACAGGCGCGCGTGCGCGCAAACAGACACAAACACACACACACGCACACACACACACACACACACACACACACACTCACACTCACACACACAAACATATTAGCTAAAATACTTTTTGAGTCAACTTCAATACCGGTGATTGCTTTTCAAGCTCTATATAGTATGGTTTACATACACTATATTCGATAACAAGTAATACTATCAGTAATTACAAAAGTAAGAACAATAATATGTAAAATGGTAATGGATATCTACGTTAAGAGACAAACAAAACTTAGGAAAAATATAGAATTGAACGAATGAGTACATACTTGATTATGTGTATCTTTTCTTATTGTTATCCTTTATCAAAGTATTTTATATTCGTTTTCCAAGGTTTGCGATTGTGCATTTTTAATTTGCTTCGCAGGATTCATTACTATGTATAACTTTGGACATTGCCTTCGCTTATTTAACTTGATTATATTTTTGTACAAAATAATCGTGAACAACCCTATGGGCTTATAATGAATGCTGTACTATATTACATACGCTTGCAAATTTGCAATATTTTTAAAGATGCTATAAAGATTAGATCAGTGCCTATCACTAGCTTTGTCTTGTCCGTAGGATGAAATAAATCACGAAGCATTGCCCCTAAAGGGCTGAAATGTTTTGTACAAAATATTACAAAATATTATGTAATGCAGTGGAATAATAAGGGTAGCTTGTATGAAAAACCTCCTAAAAGTCTACGACTTAAGGCAACTGAAATTCACAGAAGTGTAAATATATATTTTACACCCTTGCAAATATTTTCAAAATGTTAGGTTTGAAATGATATATTTCCCTTATTCTAAATTGTTCTATTGTTTCGTTTTAAAGGTTTTTAAAAGAACGAATTATAGAAAACCCACGAAACTATGGAAGAAATATTTAAGTTCAGTGTGGAACCTTTTTCTAAAAACCAGTAGCAGTGGGATTTCATGTATTAAGAAAGACTGTTTTCACTTTTATCATTGATTGATAGTTAAAATTAAAATGTTTTCTGTTTTCGCAACAGAGGTACGGTCAGGTATGCCTTATACCGTGCATACTTTATATACATTTTTGGGGACTAGGTTTTTGTTTAAGAGTGTCTCATTTTCCAAGTATTATTTGACCTGCAGTGAAAATTGGAATATAAGTTTTGCGTATATACTATTTTTGCAACTTCTAACACATAATTATTTTTATATGTTTATTGGAATACATTTTATTACTGAAAGCTTAAATAAATATGTAATAAAAATTAAGAACAAGTGATAAAATTGATTTAGGTAACATTTGATACAATATCCACATGTTAATTTCATCATCATTGTCATTATCGTCATCATCCACAGGGTTTAAAACCTAAAAAGACTAATTACGGTTTCAAAGATTGAGAAGTTGTAGTCAACATGTTTATTCCGTTATTAAAATTTAAGAAATGTGCGATAAAATGTCAACAGGCTGTGACCAATAGATCCTGAGCAGATGGGACTTATGGTTCTAATTTTAACGTTGGTAAGATGGGGGTTCGTGGTTCCCTTAAACAAACTGTACACGTACCAAATTGTCCGACAGCTTGCTCACTGTCAGGAAAGGACCAGGAGACACATGGAATTAGCCTTATCAGTATAATTTCTTAACTAAGCATATGAACCAAGAAGGAGAGGTACTTTTGAACTGCACCCGTTTTCCTGTATACTTCTGTTCCATTTGGTCTTTCTCAACACTTGTAAAGGACTATTCTTGGCTTACTAGGCTATGCTACTTTCGAGTAAATAGAAGGAAGAACAAGTTTCAACCAGTTATAACGGACTATTTCTTCCAGTTTATTGGATTATGATTATCACTTTCCTAGATGCCCTTGAGTACTCTCGGGATTCCAGCTGTATGAGTAGATGAAGCTTCGAATTTTTGGGAGAGTGCGTCTTTTCTACTTCCTTAGGGATTCATCATCCTGAGAGATGCACTTTCCCGAAACGTAAGATATCAGATGATGCATATACTATCTTCTAGAAAATAAGTTTTTCACCAGAAAAGCTTCAACTCAGATAGCACTTTCCTAGATCTTAAGGTACAAAATTGATATCTAACGAAACAAGCAGAAGATTTGTAATACTCGTGTAGACTTACATGTTGAGTTGGTACTCGTGGTTGGAAGGGAGCAACCGTGGAATTAGTTTTATGGACTTTATTGGGATGGGTTCTGGGTTGGTAATTAGCTCAGGGTCTTTGCATGGAACTCTTATTTAAGGAGTGGTACACACCAGACTGCTCTTCTTGTTCGGGGTTTCACACACACGCAGGTTTGCCCACACATTGCTTAGTTTTACATCACTTTCCTAACACCACTGCTTCCGTCGATGTCCAGACCAAGAGTGCACAAGGTAGAGCATTGACTTGTCTCCTGGTTTTCCATTTAGCACTACCCCTTCACCTTTAAGGATAATGACCAAGCCTTCCTTGCCTGCCTTTGTTTAGTTCAGTTTAACCATGAATTTACCCTTACACCTAACAGTACTTCTTCGTGTCTGCCTAAATTAGTAGTGCACTGCTGCAATGCAGTCTGTAACAGCAATCAAGGTAAATCTCCAGGGCTGTCGAAAGCTCTCCAAAAAGATTCCTTTGGTTTATAGTTTCCAGAAGGCGTTGTTAACCGTCCAATGGATACGTTAATTTTGCTCTTAGATTTGAATTTGTATTTTTATAACATTAAAGTAACTGAATTCCTCCTCTCGTTTATTTACCTTTCTTCCCCAATAATCAGGAAAGCCCATTTGAAACCTGATTATTATCTGTTGATAAAGCCATTTCATCTCACTTTCAGAGCTCTGCCATATTTCTGCCACAGTAAAGAAGTTACAAAAACATAAAATCTGAAATATTTTCTTCTGTCAAACCAGGCAACCTGCAAATTGATCATTCGAGTTCATTTTACATGGAATTGGTACATAAACCTGCAGAGTGCAGTTCTAAGTTAGCGATTCATGTTGAAACAAATGAACATTAATGTTTCCATTATATGGACTGCCTCAGGGAAGAAAGGAACAATCTCATTTGTCCATTTTGCAGGACAAAAGAAAAAAAAATAATTATCCCGTGTTTCGAAATGGTAGAGCACATTTTTTAATTTGAATTAATATGCAGCTTATATATGGTAATTTCACACAGTTTTTGATTTTATCGATAAATTGAAGATTAAATGTGTCGAGAGAAAGACAAAACTAGACTGAGATTTAGGTAACTAGGTGTTTCATGAATATAATAAATTATACGAATAATAGCAGTTATTAAATGGTTTTAAATATTAATGCAAATTTTCTAATAAAAGTTCTAATGTTTAAGGTGAGAAGGTACGTTTTTATTATTACATTTTATTATAATTTTATCCCTCTAGATTACAAATATATAGTTAAAAAGGTCATTGAAGCATATTTTACACCTAATTTGCTTATTATATTAGTGGGTGTTAAGTTCTTTCCACACCCCTTTTCGTAAACTTTCAAAAAATCGATCATAACGTCTGTAATACTGAAGAGATATTTCTGAAATAAGCCTTGTTTTGTAAGGGATCTTACAAGCTTTCTGCTGGTACCACTGTAACGCCAATGATGCTAATTTTTCTTTTGTTTTAGCTGAGTATGTGAACATTTATTTGTGTTGAATAATGTTTTGTACTAGTTATTGGCGAAAATATGATATGGGTCGGCCAAAAACATTTTGAAAGAGAAACTTCCCAGGCAATTGTTTTACTAAAATCAGAACCGTAAACGCCTAAAATATAAATACAATAGACAATGAAACCACATCTAATATTGAGGTTAGTAGGCCCAGTTCACGCAATACAGGTGCTAATCTTGATAGTAGTCATATACAGAAATTGATTAGCTGCGAGTCCTAAAAGCAGATAAATTGGTTGAAGAACTGGCCAAGAAGGAAAGAAAATTGAAGAGGAACTTGAAAAGAACAAGAAGGATACAGAGGGTTAAGACTATGCAGCAGGTATGTTCTGAACTCATGTGAGAAGTCAGTAATTAATATATCAACTTTAAAGCTGTGTTTCTCAATTTCACATTTTTTCAGGTTCCGGTACACTTTTTTTTAAAAAACTGTTCAACTAAAATATATGAATTGTTTATGTTTATTAAGCAGGCTTATAAGAATAACAATAATAAGAAGGGATTTTTCTCCGAAATTCACAATACTTGTATAAAAAATAATTTATCTAAAGTTTCAGTGCTTTATTTTTTTGAAGAAAAAAATTATTACAGATTAACAGTACAACATTTTCAAATAATAATAATAGGAGTTATTCAAGTTCAAGGTTTTTAGAATAGGCCTGAACATTTTCATATCTGTAACAATAATAATTTTTTAGTAATGTGCACCCAAAAATCATTGCGGAGTTAGGCAGTACTTTTTCACCTTGAAAGAACTGGGATTGCGTAAGGAATGAAAATGAGACCATTTCTACTGTTTGCCACAACAAAGTAAGTCCCCGGGGAACGAGAAGCAGAGGTATCGGAGAAGGTTCCAACACCCTGCCTGGACAAGTTTATGACACTTGGGTCAGTCCAGTTAGAGCCCATTCAAAAATCTAGTTCTAGTTTTGTGAATAAATCTTATCGGCTGTAGTGTACTGAGTGAATAGGGTGCATTTTTTGACGGTTCTACTCCTTGTTAGCATGCATTCTCTGTCACATATATTCGCTGTCCTTGTCCCACTGTGTAAGAGTGGCACATTCATCTCAGCGACTTTCTTTGTGTTGGCGAACAGTAAGCCCAAACGTAACTAAATAACATAATTTCCTGAGGCTGTAGAGTTAAAATCGGAGAGTATCATAAACCATTTTTGGGTACCGAGCTGCTCTAATATTGGTACTGAACTTTTAGTTAAAACCAGTAATGCCAAACCCTCAGTAAAATACATGTATTACGGAAGCACTTCGACTGAGGTGGCAAACCAGTTCTGGACAAACACAAGCTAGGAAGGTAGTCTTAAGTCCATGCAACACCATTTCCTCGTCATTTCTGACACTGAACAGTGGAGTAATAAGAACATGGTAGCTTCAGGAACTGCATGCGCCAAATATGATACTAAAGAAATGAACCCATCTGTAGAATCTGCAAAATAGATGAGCAAACTGCCTCGCATATTCTGCTTGAATATCCTTCCCTGACAAGGAAGGAATTTACTCTTTCTATAACTAAGGAAGATCTAGGAAAACAGCTGACACAATAAGCAAAATACTGCGACTTCAGGGAACCATTTTGGAAAACATTGAGCGGTGTTCCATAATAAGGTAAGGTTTTGGATATACCGGCGTATCTGGAATACGAGAGCCCTTAGTGGTTTACCGCGAAAATATATGAGCCAATGGGAGAATTTAATGTCATGACGGCATGTGGGCCATGCTAGCTTAATGGGTAAGAGCGACTGGACGGAAACCAGGAGATCCGTGGTTCAAATCCCGGGCGTGGCATTGAATTTTTCACTTTGACTCTAACCAAAACCTTAGCTATATACGGCTAGTGTGAAGGAATGACTAATTTCCATTAATTAATTTAAATAATAAGAGCTTAATGATGAAGTCTGGGACTCAAGTACTTACAATAGTAAGTCGCCACAAACGGTGTGTTTCGAATGCGAGAGCCCCTAGTGTTTTACCGGGAAAATATGAATCATTTGGAGAATTTAATGTCATGACGGCATGTTGGCCATGGTAGCTTAATGGGTAAGAGCGACAGGACAGAAACCAGGAGATCCGTGGTTAACATCCTGGCCATGGCATTGAATTGTTCAGTTTGATTCTATTTATCCAAAACTTTAGCCTATATACGGATAATATGAAGGAATGATTAATTTCCATCAACTAACTTAAATTTATGACCCTGGGCTCATTTCATCATCATTTCACCCAATTTTCTTTCTTCATTCTATTTATTCTAACCGGTTAAAGGAATTTAAATCTTAAAAAGGTGATACTCCTGACTCATGTTATAATAATTGGTTGATACTTTGTACAATATAAATGAGACAGGGCGCCGGGGTAGCGCGGTGGTTTCGTTCGCGGCTCCCGTTCTAAGGGTCCCGAGTTCGATTCCCGGCTCTGGGGTTGGCGATTTTAAGTCGGCCCTATCCACGCCTTCACCTCTGTCTAGCACACGTGAAGTATCCCCTATGCCCAACGTGGTTCGGAGTCCACGGTAAAAACTGTAGGTCCTCTCACCTCACCGCCATCTTGACTATCACCCTATCATCGGAGGTAATGGACACCGCCCTCTGGGTGCCTCCACCTGAGAAATGGGTCCGGTCATCACTTGGTGGGGTGAGGTTACCCCGAAGGCCAAGGTTGCCATGTGGGGAGTGTTAGTAACTAACTAACTATATAAATGAGACATTATTTTAATAAAACATTTATTAGTACCAGCATGCCTTTCTGTTCAAAAGCATACTTAATTCCCCTTTACCTTTTGCAGTCCAGTTAATTCTCAGCATATGAAACGTCCAATGTTTTAACGTTCTACAGTATAATTCATTATCCGTTTAACAGAACTCTTTTCTTGGTTAAAGTCAAATGAGAATAAAAAAGTCTTCGAGGGGGTAAATGGGAAACGCAATTAAGGGATTTATTTTATCGCACGAATATTTAAATTTGCGCTTTAGTAGCTAAACGACTTTCACATTATCTTATCAGAATACGCTACAATGTTATCGCACACGAAGTTTTTAACATGCTTCATTCCAAGGTTCAAAACAAATGACGAATGTTTTTTAGTGGTCTCATTAAGTTATTCATTCGAAGCTCTGACGAATACCTTATCAGCGCAAGTCGTTAATTTCCCTGCCTCCCCCCAAATGTTTTGTTACTACCTACCGCGGGCTGGGTGAAAATCGGCTGAGGCACTCAAAAGTTAGATGAGAAATTAACCTCCGCCCACAAAAACAGGGCATATTTTGTGCTATCAGTCCCAGAGCACACATTTGCGGTAGCCCCAACGTTGTGAATACCCAGTTTTAATCTCGGAGAAAATCGCAGCTAACTGGCATCCCCATACATCACTGATAATAAATGGCTCACATTTTAAGATTAATCTGTGTGTTTTATACTCGGCGTGCCCAGATGTTCCGACAAGCTACATTCGGATGTTGTTACACAGAACACGGTATCTAATTGCGGTGATTCTGATATCTGCTAATGGATGAAAGGGTCTTCCCTGGAGCCAATACACGAATGATGCTGTGTTGAATGTGCGCACTAATAAGTCTCAAATAAACATCATATTCATGTGGGCGATTTCATTGCATAAACTAAAAAAGGAACAGGCTGTATTAAATTCACACGATTTCTCTACTTACTCTCTTACAAGCTACTTGTCCAAAAGTATATTCTTCCATCCTTTGCACGATTATAATCATGAAAACAAAAAGAGCAAGGGGAGGAGAAGATTAATGTGAAACAAAATGGAAGAACATCTCGAAAACTTTTAAGCTCCGGAAAAGAAAAAAATCATGTGTGCTTTAACGAGATCTACATAACTACATAGTAAAAACATTAATATATCTCTTTAGGTTTACAAAAAAAAAAATGTTTTTCTTCTCTTTGTTAGGCGTATCGGATCGATCTCCCCCATGAGGTGCGGATTTTAAGTCCCGGGTATAGGACCGGTGCCCACTCAACATCGTGAGGAAATTGAGGAGCTTACGTTAGGTAAGTGACCCTGGGAGATGCCGAGATGCTGACCACATCTCCCCGTATCGGTTGGATGATCGCCCACCTCTACCTTGCGTATGCAGGCGTGTGGCCGGCAGTGGGATTGGTAATTTCTGGCCCTACATGGGCTGTAGCATCCTGGGTTATGTTATGTTAGCTGTATCGCCTGTACTATGATTCACTCAAACACTCTTTCCGTCTTTTTCTCGGTCGTCCTGGACATCTTCTTCCTTCCGGATTCCTGTTTGTCACTATTTTTACCATTCGTTTGACAGTCATTGCATTCCACTCCTTTCTTCTTTTCAGTCATTTAGTCACAGGTTGGATCTTACACAACTCCCTAATTTCTTCATTGCTTATTCTATCATAAAGTGTCTTTCCAGCTTCATTTCAGTTGTTTCCATCATTCGTCGTGTTTTTGTCTTTGCTCTTGTTCCCAAGGCATACGTCATCTTTGGTCGAACTGCTGCTTTATACTTTTTTTTTCAACTTTTTTTCTTCTGTCATATATTTATTTCTCCATACTAATTCATTAACATAAGCAGATGTTTTTGTTGCTTTTACAACTTCATGGTTAATTTATCGGTCCAAATTTCCCTCACTGGTAATATTAATGCCCACAAAATTGAAATGCATAACTTATTCTACCATTTTGTTTTCAAGTTTTAATTTACATCTCAGTGGTTCTTTATTAATGGCTAACACATATGGTTTGTTTATGGAGATTTTCATATTAAACTTCTGACATTTATGATGGAACCCATACAAAAGCCTTTGCAGATTATCCTCCGTTTCCATCAAGTTCATCTGCGTAACATACCACACTAATCCGTTTATCCCCCATATTGTATCCCAATTCATGTCCCATTTATTTAATTATTGCATCCATAATAATGCTCAATAGGAACGGAATTAGGGAATCACCTTGTCTTACACCTCCTTTTATTGGAATAAAAACATTGAGGTTTACAAAAAAATACCTTCAGACTTGAAGTGCTTTCCTGAAAATTCAGTATGTCACTTTATATGTAATGGAAATATCATAGTGTTTTAATCAAAATAACTAGAGATATTTTTGAGAAATTCAAAACTTTGAAATCAATGTTCAAGGTACTTTAGGATTTGGTATGTTTTAAAAATCTTCCTGTGATATTTTTAGTTGATACTGAATTTAAATTTCAAGATTGTTTAAACGACATTTGGGGTTTGCTGTTCACTAACGAGAGGCACTGGCGCGAATGGTTTTCTTTGCAACGGTTTTAAATGTGGTGTTGCAAATGTGGATGGATGAGCTGATGGTGTGATGATTTCACTCTCACCTTTGTGACGTTCTTGTAGTCTGGTCCTGGAGTTTCATCGGCAGCACTGGAGAAGCAGATCTTATCTCTGGGCGTGGTCGCGGAGTTAAGGAAAATTTATTACTATTGCTGGAGAATGAACAATAATTCTTTTCTTAGGATGGAGATTTAATTATTACGAAACATTTCTAAATTCTGATATAATTTTTCAATACTGTAAATGCTGTCATTTAACAAATAGTGACTGACGTATCGATAAACTATTCCTCTTTTACGCAAACGTTATTTGTGCATCATAAATGCACACAAAAAATTGTTTCCGCACAAACTTGGAGAGACACAAATATACGTATTTCTCCTACGACGTTCTCAAGCAGAAGGACGCTAA
Organism: Mantis religiosa; assembly: GCA_030765055.1. Taxonomy (NCBI): domain Eukaryota; kingdom Metazoa; phylum Arthropoda; class Insecta; order Mantodea; family Mantidae; genus Mantis; species Mantis religiosa. The sequence goes on along the minus strand of JAUKNK010000355.1, from coordinate 2,916,305 downwards.
TTCCAATTAATCTCCAGTTCTTTCTCTCCACGTTGCTATCGGAACCAAATAACTCATCTTCCATTGGTCCACGTCACCACGTTACGAAATCACATTTTTACAACGACCAATACCGACAGTATTACATAATATCTCACACCCATTGCACCATTTCGTGACCTACCTAATTTCACACTTTCATTTCCGTACAGATTAATCTTTCCATAATAATTCCAAATCAATTTTTAAAATTTAAAACAAGAAATAACCGCCACATCTTAAAAGAAAATATGGGTATTCAGGGAGTCTCAAACTGCATATATATGCAGTTATATATATGTTACCTTTTATCTATTCATCTCAGGTAAAGAATTGAGTAAATAAGAGAAAGGGAGGGAAATGAAATTAAATGTGTAGTGGAAATGTGTAGTGTTTAACGCGCGCTTTTACTACATACGGCACCGCAGAGGCGGTGACACTGATAATATATGAGATGAAGATGGAGCACCGGTGGAATGAGATGGCGGGGGAAACCGGAGGTTCCGGAGAAAACCCGCCCAGCGCCGTGTTGTCCACCACAATTCTCACTTTGCGGTCGCCTGGGATCGAACCCTGGCCGCCTTGGTGAGAGCCAAGTGGTCTAACCACTTAGCCACGGCGCGGCCCTGAAAGGGAGGGAGAGAAAAAGAAGCATCAATTTTAAAAAGCCATATTTGATCCAATTGTTTCTGCACACGTCCTTTAATACAGCTTCAGTCTCCTCGGTTTTCCTACATTTTAGTGTTTCTATTAATTTCCGGGCCTCTCTTGGGATAAACGAATGTGGCATTTTCCCGTTGTTTTTCCATCACACACTCTTTTTCTCATCTTAGAAATTCTCGAGAATCTCAGCAGGTAAGTGTCTCTCCTTAAGAGGCACTTCATACTTGTACGATGTTCATCTTGAGCTATACATGCATTCAATCAGTACTTTTACCTCTATTTTTGCAAGTAAACCTGAATTAACATCTTCCTATATCTGGTAATAGGGTAATATATGACATTCTTTACAGGCTAAGGTTCCAAATACAACTCTCCTAAATCGAAGTTTGTTTCTCTTCCTTCCTTCCTTCCTTCCTTCCTTCCTTCCTTCCTTCCTTCCTTCCTTCCTTCCTCCCTTCCTTCCTCCCTTCCTGCCTTCTTTCCTTCCTTTCTCCCTCCCTCCCCTCCTCCCTCACTCCCATCCTTCCTTCCACCTTTCTTCTCTCTGTTTCCCTTTTCTTTCCTTCCTTTTCTTTGTTTCTTTCTTCGTCCCTACGTTTCTTCATTTAGACCTCACATCTTCAAATAGTAAGGTATGGAATGTTTCCTTCATCAATTTCTTCTCCAACTATCGTTTCATTTAATGCAATATGCAGTATTCCTATTGTCACCCGAACATCGGAATTCCCGAGAGTACCAGCTGGCAGGTAGGGCCAGACGGGAAGTATTTAGGCCACACCTACCCATTTATCTGTGCAGCGCTCATGGAGGGGATGGTTAGAAGAGCGGCACGAGTCTCTTTCCCCTCCCCCTGACGTCTGGAACAATCGGGATGATGTTCCGAGCCGCGAAACTTCAAGATGCAGTGATCTGGCTATATAAACGCCGCGTTAGACGACTCAGGCAGTTCTCAGTTCTTGGCGAGCAGCCGTGAAGAGCGCAGTGCTAGCGAATGGACTGGAAGACTGCGTACGTGCATCAGAGGAGCTTTTAGTCAGCTCTAGAGAGAGCTTTACGTAATAGTGTACAGTGGACCTGTGACAGACGAACTGGTAGATTGTAATTGTGCGCGCTAGGTAATTCTATGTAATCGGCAAGTGAACCAACTGTAATTCGGTGGAGATAAAGAACATTTTATTTTGTGCAACTAGACTTTTAATATCACGAACCCACTATCTTTGTTGCGGTATACTGTAAGAAGGAACCTTATACACTTTTTTTAACTTGTCGTTCACTAAGGATGTTGTAAGTAAAAAGGCAAAATGTGCAACAATTCTAATACTATACTATTACAAGTTTTGCGTTCTAATCTTACTTTGTGTTTCATTTTGTACTCCTTCTGCACCTCATTTCGCTATAATTTAGCAAATTTGTTTTGTTCATAGTGATGAATGCCGAATGTATTACCTCACAATGGGATCTGAATAATTTATTACCCATTCGAGTACGTATCAATCGCTTATGGTACATATCTGGTCCCCCACACGTGAATATAAACTCATACCACATTACATGCTTAAATACCAATATAATAAATTATTAATCTGGTTTATTAAGTATTTAAATAAAACCATTAACATGCTTTTATTGTGTATTTAACTACAGAAAGCGCTTACCGCAAATTATTTCTCAGTGTGCTTTGATAATCACCCAAATGTTTTTAATTAGCTAGCTATGAGATATTTTCCTTATTTGCATTTGCATCAAGTACACCAAAAGCAAATTTTTAAATAAATATATTTATTTTGCTGTATGGTTTCACTCAAACTTAGAATATTGTGCTTCAGCTTAATTTTCTTGCATTAAACATTAAATGTTTCGCTGGTAATATATACATTGTGTCTTTGCAAAGTTAATTTCATTTCGAGACGATCAAGTAACGTTGGAAAGACAGCACGCTTTCTTGTCTTCCAAGCAAATTGCAGTCTGCATGAACCGCAACACTTAAACTAGTTTGCTGCTGCACCAGGCATACACTCTCCTGGGCTGCTGCACTTAAGCAAATAAAGTGTTATAACATTTGAAGTTGATGTTTATATGTGCGATCCTCTCGTCAGGAAGAATCTTGAAGGTCTCACCTGCATCTGTTTTATTCCCAAGCTTGCTCGGCAGATCTTATGCGTAGGTGGTTTGAAGAAAGAGACACAATTTTATGTATTTAATAAGGTTTTAATGCTTGAATCGTTCTTGCAATTGTTTCAGATATGCCGATCACACTTCAACTGTTAACTTACTCATTGTAAAAAAAAATATTTCCACAAATTTCATATTTATCGGTAACTTTCCGACACGCAACACTACACAGTGCGGCTGACGCTACTTTTAAAATATGTCCGTTGGCCTACAACTAGTTTCAAAACAATCTCTACTCATCTCCTCGTTGGACGAGAGATATGCACCGTTATCTTTACGAGATACTGACGTTGGTGAACAACGCTACCATAGCCGGACATCAAATTCACTTCCTTTGGATCAGAGGGCATGTCGGAATTCGATACAATGAAGTCGCCGATCGCCTGGCAAAAGAGGGAGTCACCCAAGGCACCTTTCAAGGCCTCCAACTGCCCTACACGGATTTCTTCCCGGTCCTTCATCGTGACGCCTATTGTCGCTGGAATGACGCCTGGATTCGTTCGCAGTCCATCAAAGGCAAACACTGCGCCGCAGTTCAGACGCATGTATCCAAGACCCCTTGGTTCTCCAGCTTCAGAATTGCACGTCGACATCTCACCTCCATCATTAGAATGCGACTTGGACATGGATGTCACCCTGCGCATCTACACCGACTACGTCTCATCGATTCCCCTGTATGTCCTGATGACCCAGGTGAAACCGCTGATCTCAATCATCTCCTGTTCAGTTGCTCTCGCTACCGAGCCCACCGTTCTTCCTTCCTCCGCCGCCTACTTCAGCAGTGTGTTCCTTTTCCCGCTAGCGTCAACACCATATTACAGTTATGCCACAAACCTGCATACCAAGCTCTTCTGCAATTTCTTAAAGAAAGTGATGTACAGATCTAGTCTCCTCCCATCCTCTTAATTTTCCTTACATTATTTTTCTTATTTTTCCCTACGATGGCCTTATGGGATTTTACCGAAGGCCAAAAAAAACTGTATTATTTTACTCTATTTTTAAGCCTTCTTTGTTACTTTGCACCATTTATGTTATTCTTGTTATTTATCTCCCTCATTGCATAATTAATTATATGTTATAAATGTCTATTTTAATATATATACAAAATTTATCTGACTTATTCAGCATAACGTTAGACTGATGAAGTCAAATGAAAGTCTCTGACCACTGACAGCAAATGAATTTCCGTATCAAAGTTGATGAGCTGTTACATAAAGGCAGATTACGAATGTTAATAAACTTAAAAAATATGACACATTTCAAAGTTAGTTAATTTTACAGGAAAATCAAGAATGCTGTATGGAGTGCATGGGAATGATGGTTATTAAAGTATAATTACGAGAATCGAACCTCAGAAACTCTGGCGTTCTAGATGTAAGAACTTCGACCAGGGAAGCTGTCAAATAATGAACCATGGTCATAGATAAGTATTCCATTTGTATATCTCAAATGCAACATGTAACGACTTGAAGTTGCTGTAAGTTGTGGAGGAAAAGAGGATTATGATGAACCTCGTTGAAGACCTAGTTGCTGGATTCTAGTATTTCCACGGCTGCTCTGGTATTCGCATAAGCTCTTATTTTCAGGGGCGGTCTCAGATGGGAAGTGATAATTTAGTTATAAATAAAATAAATGGTAGTTCCTCCTTTCTTCCATAAAAATTGGTATTTTAATTAAAATGAAACTTTTCCAACTATTAGTTACACTTTTCAATACTTTTTATACGCTGATAGTATGCTAGCTTGTGCAGTCCTTTACAACCTTCCACTTTCCAATGCAAGCAAAAACTCTGCAGAAATGCAGTCACACTATCACGTCCATTTGTAGAAGAAACAAATGACACAGCATGAAGGTGTCGTTGAAGGTGAACCATGCTCCATGGAGCATGGGCCTTCGACTTGGTGCCATCCCGGGACACTGTTCCTTACTGGCATTATGTGGGTAGTAAGTCATCGGGCGGGTGGTAGATGATTGTTTTTGTTCTGATGTGTTTTTTTATGTTTGATAAGAAAGAGAGGAGATAGAAATATAGAAATGGTATATGATGGGGATGTTGAGAATTATGGTAAGCCTAGGGTGGTTCTTGGGTGTTTGTAGGTAGCCCCGGGGTCTATATCATATTCTCCGAGACCCCTGATAAGATGGTTGAAACTGGATGGAAGGTCAGAATAGAACTTACGTGAAAGATTTAGGATGTAGTTGGTGAGAGTGGGAAATGAGAGGTCGTTGTGTATGTTGATGTTGGGGATATACCAATCAGCACCTGTAGCAATTCTGAGATAAGGTTTCGCAGGACCTGGAGTTTAAGTGTGAGGGCGCTGCAGCACCGCAGACTTGACATGCGTAAGTAATAGCCGGTCTCAATATTTGTTGGTATATTAGAATCGTACTCCTGAGACTCATGGGTGACTTTTTGTTGTAAAGCGGGTATAGCAAACCCATACGTTTTGTGACTTTCGAGGTAACGGATACAATGTGTGCCTTCCACGTGAGACGCATGTCAGGTTGGACTCCTAGATATTGGGCCTGATTGCTCCAGGGAACGTCTTCTCCTGCTAGGTGGAGTTCTGGAACGTCTTGGATTTGGCGACGGGTGGAGGTAACTGCCTGTGACTTTGGAGTGTTTATGCGTAGACGCCATGTGAAGAAAAAATGACTTCAAGTGCCTCAGCTTTTATAGTCCTGCAGTTGCCATAACAACTAAACATCTTTCAACTTTTCTACCTTACATCGTCATTCTTTTTAAATAAATATTTCTTAACGTAATGTTAACATTTAAATAATAATGTTTTACCAATTTTAATTAAAAAATAAACTTAAAATATATACTAAAACGCGCATTTAAATGCTGTACTTCGACTTAAAATGTGAATAGCTAAAATGGTGGCACAATATCAGTTGCTTGCCAACATTATTTATTTCTATTTTGTTCAGGATGAATCTACCTTAATTTATGTGCCCTTGAATGGGTTTACTTATCTTCTCCATTTTCACTTCCAGCATACGCAGTTTATTATCCCATCCCACAAAAAGGTTTCCCAGTTTGGTATAGGAGTGACAAAATTAGGATGTAACCAGTAAGCATGTCTCTCGAATTCTGTCAGAACAATGCACTCGGTTCTTGTTGGATTTGAATAGAAGCCAAAACATCGGCATTGCGGTTAAAGTCCGTCGGGATTAACCAGGCCAACAGTTTTTGCAGACGCAACCGATGTGGTAGGAAGATATTTCTCAGTACTGTCTCGGACGTCTTCCTTTGTCTCTTTCTTCCCACTTTGTCTTCCTCCAATGCTGCTGTATCTCTGGCAGTGGCCTCTCAAGATTCTCGTGGAAACCAATGCGGCTGCTGTATTTTGGCATGGATATTGATTTCAGCTACTCAAATAAAAAGCTGATAGGAGTATTCATTAATAGTTGCCAATCATAACTAAAAATTAAATCCTAATTTAAAACTGTCTATATTGTTTTATATCCTAAATAGTTGTAGCAGAATAGTGAATACATTAAGAAACTTTAATATGCATATGGTTTAAAACAAAAACAGGTAAATTAGACCAAAATGATTGGCTTGCATCTTACTGGTGCCTTTTTCTGCCGACACAAAGGACGTATGAGGTTCACTTTACGTCATTATTTGAGGAGAAATCTAACTTTATGTGTTGAGTTATCATTGGTAAAGTACCAGTGATGGTTGTGTTTATGACTAGGAGTATTTCTAATTATATAGGAACGTATTTTTACATTTAGGATGACCATTATAAGTATGGTAAGGTTTATTTCAAGTTTATCCTGAGTTAAGCTGCAATTTTTCTGGAGCACATACTATAAAGCTGGAAAGGACAATGAGGTAATATGCACCAACTAAGATATGTTAAATTTTTCTAGGTGAACAAGAGATTCAATGCGAAATCAGTCTTTTCGCTAGAACATTATTATACGCAGGTGGTTAGAAGAGAAGTATTGTTTCTATTTGCAGAATTGATTTACCATTTTTAATAACCGTTCTCTATTCAGCTAGGCCCTGATCAAAAATCTGAGCCCGTGCAGACGTCTATCCTTCACGAGTATTGAATAAATGTAATCTTCATATTCGAAATGAAGTTGTTTCTTTATTACTAGTTCAGTTATCGGAAACTGCCACTTGCATCGTTTTCCCTTGCATATATTTAGCTAATGCGTTTCTGTAACTTCTTCAACTTACCTAGTTTTACAACTATTGTGGGGTTAGAGGATTATTCTTCCTCTATCCCTTATGCCTTTAGGCGTAGAGTTGAAGAACAGAAACTCTGGATCAGAGAGAAAACCCAGGATGGGTGATCAGCCCGGTGCCTGGTATAAGAGTGAGTGAAGTAGATGACAGAATGAGGGCCAAAAGAATGAAAGGAAAGATGATAATAAAGCAATAGTGTAATGACGGCAGGAGAAACCGGAGATCCCGGAAAAAACCCGTCCCTGCGCCGTATAGTCCACCACAATCACACTGCCTTGGATCGAACACATGGGAGAGTCAAGTGTTCAGCCACACTCAGCCGTTTTCTGTTTGTGACACTGGGTCTATTGATATCTGCTTATTGTATGTGATCAAGCAGAATATGGAAGAATATACTTTAAAATGCCTTGGATTAAACCAATTGTGGCTTGATATAGTATACATCAAAAGCTGCATCGTGTGAAGGTTTCTCTGTCCTAAAAGGGTCTAGTTTAGTTTTCCAAGATTCCGCTTCCTAATATGACTACTACGAGGGCTGTTTAATAAAGAATGATCTTAATTGTTATACGGTCATAATTTTTCACACTAAAATTCAATCTTATTATATTCTGTTCACTGGATTTGAAACAAACACGCCGTAGTAGTTTCATTGTTGGTACTCTTGGTTCCCCCCTGTAAGAATCATCCAAGTTCAGAAATGTTCAGTATCACCTACCGCTGCAATGGAGGTAACACGTGAGGAACAAATAGGCTTCGATATTCCGTTTTCGTCTCAACAAATCTTCAGTTAAGGCCTATACAATGTTACAGGAGACCTATAAAGAGTCTGTTCTTCCCTACAGCACAGCTCGAAGGTGGTTTAAAATATTTCAAGAGGGGAGACAATCAATTTCAAAGAAAGGTGGACCCAGTGCTCCAGTTACTGCTCTTACGGAAGAAAACATCAACACTGCTGCTGCCATTGTGAGAGAGGATCGACGAATTACCTTAAGATCACTTTCTGCAATACCGAACATTTATTGGGTGCCACCCATACGTTGGTGACAGAACCATTACACATTAGACGGGTTTCTGCGCGATGGGTTCCAAGACTTAGTTCCCGAAAAAAAGGACATTCGCATGCAGGTCTCCATGCAGTTAAAGTTGATGTTGGATGCAGATTTGGAGTTTCTTTCAAACGTAATCACTGCTGATGAACCTTGGCTACATCATTTTGATCCTGATGGCAAACAGCAAAGCTCAGTGTGGAAATCTCCTTTATCACCAACCCCCTAAAAACCAAATGTGGTTGCTTCTGCTGGGAAAGTTATGGTCATCTCATTCTTTAATATTCATGGAATGGTTTATCAGCATGTTGTACTTGCACACACATCAGTAACTGGACAATACTACAGGGATGTCCTGAAAACCACATTTCCATGAAGCAGACTGAATGGTGCACCACGATAATGCGCGGCCGCATATTGCCAATGATGTTACTGAATATCTTGCAAAAATCAACGTGAAGTGTATCCCTCACCCTCCCTATAGTCCAGATTTAGCACTATGTGACCTTTTTCTATTCCCTAACATGAAGAAACGCCTTCGTGGGAGGCATTATCCATCATCAGAAGCAGTGCTACGAAGGCGATTTTGAAGGATCTCTCAAAAAATGGTTTCCAGCATGTCTTTGAAGACTGGCAGAAACGCTGGGACAAGAGCATCGTATTCAGGGGAGACTATTTTGAGAAGGACCATCAACATTATGAGGATGAGTAAAGGTACGTTGTCAGACAAAATTGTGATCATTCTTTATTGAACAGCCCTCGTATATTTGCACGCTTTGAATTATCTGTAAGGCTTGTTCACCGCAAAGAGGTACAGCGGTGTGACAGGCATCAGACATTAAAATAGCAAACATACGCGCGCGCATAAAAGAAGAGAATTTAACCTTTCATTTAAACTTTTGCTGAAGATGTTTTAAGGTTTAGTATTCTCCACGGAAATTATGTATTCAGGAAGAGAGGAAAGAGAAATGGTCGGCCACTATCCTACATAATCTCCACCACCCCGCGCATATTCTGCGAAGACAGGCCCATCGTTTATTTTACTCTTGTGGGTGGTGGACCATCAATCCTGCAACAGCAAAGTCATTGCTGATCGAGGCTGCAGATAAACAGTGTGAGAAATACTTCTCGGCCTTTCTCTCGAAGTTTTCTCATAAACCAGATTTAATGCAGCTTGGAACACGTTTATAAAACCAATACATTTAATAATTTCTTACTTTGTAACTTCTGAGATAAGCATAATTCCTGAAACGAATTACTCTTAAAAATGTTAATTTGTACTGGCTACTCTGCTCTTTAAGTTATTCGCGTTTAAATAGCTTATTTGAGTTAAATAATAATTGAAGCATGTTTAACTATTTGAACCTAGTTCACTTCCATCCTTCAAACCTGACAGCAGAAGAAAATTGACTTTCTTTCTCTCTTGTGGGCAGCGATTTTGTTCATTTGCTATGCAGCGGTAATTACATACCAATGATAATGCAGGCTGCATTGTCACTTAAATATCCACTCCAATATTTCATGGGGCAATGAAAGTCTGCAGAATGTGTATAATGGTTCGTTAAATTAAAAGTTAAGTTTGCGGAAATTCAAAATGCTCTTTATTTCCGTCGAAAGACAGTTTGTACACCCTTGGCAGCAGAATGACGTAACATATACCAATACAGTCTCTCGTTGCTTCTGCACACGCAAACAATCAAAAGAATTGATTTTCAAATCACTACACGTTTATCAGTTCTGAACTAGCAACTCGATACAGTTTAAATGTACACACACGCACGCACAAACACGCGCACAAACACACGCACAAACACACGCACGAAAACTGACCTATGACCACCCTCTAGCAGCTCCCTGCCGACACTGCACAGCTTCAACTCCATTCACTGACTAGCCGGCTCAATCGCATCGCATCGCAGGTACTGACAGGCTGTTAACAGCCAGAAGGCTTCTGCTGCGTACCCACTCAGGTTTTGGGTTTTACCGCTGGTTGAGAATTTTGGTGATGCAGGATGGGGTGGAATTTTTTGTTGAGGAATTTTTACAACGTAGCTTTTCTTGCTCCTCTGATTTTGATCAGGATGCCAAACCATTTTTTTTTCCTTTACACCCTGGTGTTCATTGGATTAATAATGGGGTAAATTTGTTAGTCAAACAGCTCATTTGAAGATTATGCTGTTCAGCTTTTGCTGCGGTTCGGATTAATCCAATGTTACCTCGGGTGCCCGCATGCCATAAGGGGTACTCGGAAAAGCCTGAAGCGGCGTCTCGTAGCGTCGTAATCTCCTAGAGACCGAACCAGGGCACTTCTGTGTGTTGGAAGTTGAGCGTAAAATTTTGTAGCCTGACGCCTAATTTCGTCCTCCACGTATGGGAGAAGAGGAGCTTCGTGAAGCAACCTCAAGGGGAAATAACGACCTACAGAATAAATGGATCGGAGTACTCTATTCTGTGCATGCTGAAGGTATGTGAGCCAGCTATCTGCAGCCATGCCCCAGATCTCACAAGCGTACAACATGAGTGGGATTATCAGCGCTCGAAAGAGGTGTAACTTTAATTGGACTGGCATCAAGACTGAACCCAGCATTGGGTACAGAGAGGCAGTATCCCCCTGTACTCGTGCCGAGAGGTTCCGTGGAAAGTTAGGTCTCTATCAAGTTGGACGCCCAGGTACTTGGTGGAATTGGTCCACTCTATCCTGCGGCCTCTAAAGTGGAAGTTGGGGCAATCAGCGGGGGTGTAGCGTCTATTAAGATGAATGGCGTGGCTTTTGTCCGGATTGATGGACATCCTCCAACGCCTGCACCACTCTTGTGTGAGACGGAGGTGTCTCTGTATTGGGTTGAAGGCTCTGAGTATGTGTCTGTCTTTGCAGAACAACAACACGTCGTTAGGGTAATGTGCCATTTCGACCTGCGGTTGAGTTGGGAAGTCTGTCATTAACACACTAAAAAGTGTGGGGGATAGTACAGATCCTTCGGGGACTCCACCTCTCACGGGTCTTAGTGTAGATGTTTTCCTCGCTATTGTGACTTTAAAAGTTCTATGTCTGAGGAAACTGTGTAAGATATTGATTAACTGTGTAGGTAGCCCCAGTTGAATGAGCTTGTAGATGAGACCGGCATGCCATGTCGTGCAGAAGGCTTCTTCAACGTCCAAAGACACCACTGCCGTGAAGGCGCGTTCCTGAAAACCCAGGGCAGCTGTCTCCACCACGCGTAGTAGCTGTTGGATAGTCGAGTGCCCAGGACGAAATCCGAACTGATAAGGGATAGCTTGAATGTCTCCCAATATAGGAGTCAGTCGGGTTAGGATTAACCTCTCGAATACCTTCGAGAGGATAGAAAGCAGACTGATGAATCGGTAGCTGGAAGGATGTACCGGGAGGCAGACATGCTACCATCTACAGTATCGAGACGGGCAACTTCTTTTTATGAACCAACATACGATATTTGACACTCACTGGATAAAAGCTGTAGAGCTGATAGAGATTGCTCGTGAATTATGGTGGTATTATACACATGTTATTAATTAATTAAAGCCAGAAAATTATAAAGTTCAATGCCACGACCGGGATTTGAACCACGGATCTCCTGGTTTCCGTGCAGTCGCTCTAACCCCTTGAGCTGCCATGGCTAACATGCTGACGCGACATTAAACCCTGCAATTGACTCATTATATTTTCTCGGTAAACCACCTAAGAGTTCTCATAAGCACCCATATACCGGAGTATTTAAAAGGATTAATTCTTTAAGGATTAATTCCTCAATATAAATGTATGTGTTTTTTTTCCTCATCATTTTCAGATTTAGCGGCATCATATTCTCACATAAACGGGAAGTTATATTGTGATTACAATTTCATTCATTGTAAATACCAAAATTTGCGAACAAGTAAGATATATAATTTTTAATGAGAATAATAGCTTGCCGGAAAATAGGTTCAACGATGTGAAAATGCAGGAAAAAGATTGAAAACCCACTCTGAATCTTTCAGCCATGGTAACTTGTTTCTCTTGAACCTCCTTTCCGTACTTGTCTAAATACTCTATGGTTCAATAGTCCTGCGCCGTGGCGTAGTGAGCTGAGTCAGCATGCCTTGGTCCCTGGCGAGGGAAAACGGTCCGAGTTCGATCCCACCCATGTGGTGGGAATTTTAGGTCCGGGTATAGGACCGGTGCCCACTCAGCATCGTGAGGAAAGTGAGGAACATACGATATGTAAGTGGCCCTGGTCACGAAAACTAACATTCCGCCTGGGGGATGCCGAGATGCTGACCACATCTCCCCGCATCGGTTGGATGATCGCCCACCTCTGCCGTGCGTTAGTGGCCGTGAGGCTGGCAGTCGCGCTCGTAAGCTCAGGCCCACTTGGGGCTGTTAAGCCATGGGTTACGTTATATGGTTCAATAAGGAACGCACAAGCTTCCGCCTTGGAGGTTTTGTTTACGTGTAATAGGAAATAATGCAAACTATTTTAACTAATACTTCAGTTAGAAATATATTTTATTCGATATGGCCTCCGCATGAATCCATGACTTCGCTTCACATAGGTACGGATTTCACCTATGATGTAAATGCGCCTTCCACTGCATCTTTAAGAGAACCAGGTAAATAAAGTCAGAGTTCCACAATCCGAATTGTAAGATGAGTATTGAAAAGCAGTTTATCCAAGTTTTCTGATTGCTTCATTGATACACAGTCTTGTTTGTAGCACTGCGTTGTTATGAAGCAGGAAGAAATCGAATGACTTGATGTGATGGATGAATGTGTTGGTGCTAACCACATAAATGTCACATTGATTAGAAACCTCTTTGGTTGTTCTTCGCTTATCGCCCTAAATAAGCTTGTTTATACGTTGAACTGTCTGTCCTCGATGTCGCAGCTGCATACAGCAATTTCGAACAGTGAAGATGTACCAGTCTCGATTATCTCGTTGTGACGCTAATACTCCGAGGAACGCCTGTGAAATTCTGCAACCACCTGCTTCTTAAAAACAAAATCAATAAGTTCTCCTTGTTTTATACCTATTTCATGGGCAGTAGGCATTGAAAGAATATGTGCATTACTTATTGAGCTGCTGTAGTATGCAAATGAGCTGTAAAACGTGGCACCAAAATGGAAATTTAAAAGGATGCGTGCGATTCATTCGATATGGAGTAATAGTTTGGAGCTGGTAGTAATACCAGTTTTGTCAGGAAGTCAAGCAGAGATTTGGAACATCGAAGAATTAATAAGAAAGTGATTAGTGAAGTGGTTTGTACCAAATGTGATATTGTTTGTTGTTTTATTCCCATTTATACCCCGCCTTTAACTGCAATGGTCATATCGACGAATGTTGTCCTTTGGAACATATCAGAGGTGTTAACTCATAATCATTGGATTGTATCACTAGATCACACACACACACTCACACTGTCATTCACACATTCACATCCAGACTCTGGGGAAGATGGGGAATCATCTTGGTTGGAGAAAAATCCTCACCCCAGCTGGGAATCGAACCCGGGACCCCTAGCATGGCAGGCAGGTGCTCTATCGCCTGAGCTATGGCGTCAGTCTTCGAATGTGATACTCTACGCTGTGGAAGCTTCACTGTGTGGCGAAGTGAGGAATCTTTTAAAATGCGTATTTGGAGCGAAACATGGCGTATGAAAAGTCATGAGAAAATAGAAAGAGAATAACTTTATTATTAGTCATGTAAAGACCATCTATTTGGTAATAGCTGTACCAGAAGGATTCGTGAAATGGTTACTATGTTGAAGGAAATATCTTATGAAGGATAACTTTAAGACAGATGCTCCATATGCGGAGAAGAGGACAACGGTAAAGAGAGAAGGGAAAGTTTAATCTAAAAGAACTGTCGTTGGACAGAAAACTATTATTGATGGATAGATTTGTATAAAGACATTCATTAATGTATCACACTACTGATACGCGATATGCATATTCTTCCCTTGCTGTAAATCTTATTAAAAAAAACATTCACACAATTTAAAAGCTTGACAACTACAGCCTATAAAGTCCTTCATAAACTATTCCAGCAACATGGTTGCAAAATTTGATTTTTCTTACTTTCAATTCAGTATTTGCTCCGAAATGTACAGCAAATTGCAGTGCAGTTGTGAAGTGAGCCTTGATGAAAGTTTGGGTACCATACGTTTCATTTAGCTATTAGGTGAGGAATAATTTGTCAATTTGGATAGCTAGGTTTAAAATGCAGCTGTTCCATAAATCATAAATCTTTGTTTTAAATTAAATTCTAAAAATATTATGTAACTATGATATTTTTAACAAATGGTATAGCTGCATTCTGTAAGGAAAATAAAATCTTACAGTGTGCCTCTTGAACATCAGTCATTAACATGATATCCTGTGTTTTTACACTCATTTAATCAGTGTCCTCCAAAATAGGTCATCGGACGATTAAATGGGCGAAATGATGCTTTAATGAGCCCGGGGTCCCTAGTGCTGATAGCTACCAGACATTCAGCTTTCAGGATAAGGAAAAATTCCCAGAAAAAAGCTTCATCCAGAAACTCATATAGATCGAGATTCAAACATGTGAGCTCTTGAATGTGAAGCACGAACGCTACCCTGACACCACAGAGGCGGGGGGATACCTTAAGCATAATATATCGTACCTCCAATCCTCACTTTTCTGTCTTTCATATAAATTGATGGTAAATATACTCTATTAGTGAAGAAAATACGGTGCATAATTTTCTGAATTTTGTATTATCAACTAAGGAAGGAAAATGTTATTATTACTGATAAAGCAGAAACAGAGTTTGAATTAGCTTTGCAACACGTACACACTAAAACGTACTGCGAAAACCGAGATAGTTGTTTCCTTAGACTCACTTGCAACTTTGTAAACAGTACTTTCTTAAGACAAGTTAGTCTGATAACAAAAGAATATACCTTGCTCTGGAGTTAGCAGTTTTGTGTTAAAGCTAGTTTGCAGTAGTCTTATACAAACTCAGTAGATATTATATCTGCTGTCTTTATCACACTAACTGCTGAAGGAGTATGTATCGCCCTGTAACATTTTCTTCACAATATATTCCGAAGGTCGATATTAAAACTATAGTGCGATCAACTTCAATAGGTCATAACTCTTGAAACAATAATAGGACGCACGTGCAACTTTGAGAGAATATAATATATGATTGGGGGATTACATTACATTGTTGTGATTTTGTGGGTTCGTGGAACTAAAATTCCAATTTGCCGAAATTCTAAATGTTCTTTATTTCAGTAGGATATACTGTTCAATTCCCACGTAACAACATTACATAACATAATAACACAATCTTCCAAGGTCGATGACAATTTGTTACACAACAGACTCTGCTTACTCAGTTTGTTTACAACTACTCACTTTGCGAGCCATCGCGTCCTTAAATACCTAATTCGTAATTCTACATAAAATAAACCAGAACCCGAACAATCTCTATCAGTCCAGAAATTTCCGGAGGAATAAAGGAACCAAATATTCTATCACATTCCAGAAGCGTAACTTAATCTATGCCAGCAAGTCCTTTACCTCAGTTATCTTTAACTGCTTAACAAGGCTCATTATAACCACGAAAGTTTATCCGCCGACTGTTTCCTATTTGGTTACAAGCTCCATAGTGTCATTAGATGTAAGGCACGTTGCTCCATGGCCACGCCGTGGCTCAGTGGTTAGACCGCTTGGCTCTCACCAAGGCGGCCGGGGTTGGATCCCCGGCGACCGCAAAGTGAGATTTGTGTTGGACAACACGGCGTTGGGGTGGGCTTTCTCCGGGACCTCCGGTTTCCCCGCCATCTCATTCCACCGGTGCTCCATCTTCATCAGTGTCATTGCCTGCGGTGCCGTATGTAGTAAAACCGGGCGTTAAACACTACACATTTCATTTCATTTCACGTTGCTCCATCTTGCTGGAAACAACCTTCTCTCAATTCGATATCACCCAGCTGCTCCACATAAGATACCCATATAAACTTCAGTGTCTACAGTCGTATCATATGTAGATGCTGGTGGAGACACTTCCAACATTTTCTCTGAGATATAAATAGTGTAATGTAATCTCCCAATTGTGTATTACATTCTCCCAAAGTTGCACGTGTGTAACCTATTATTGGTTCAAAAGTTATGGCCTATTAAAATGGTTCAGGGTTATATGGATGTAAAATTTCAAAACTAGTGATTACTTTAATAATTCCTTAATAATTGATAATTCATATGGCTAGCGCGAAAAAGCAAAGCAAGAAAAAAATAGTCTATCAATATCCCAAGACCTTCCCTGTCTTCTCTCCCGCCTTACCAAATAGGTTGCTTTCTCCATCTGCTTCGGTTAGTTATACATAAACTGTTTCAATATATTTTTGTTGTAAATACACTCTTTTGATAAACCCAGGAGTAATGATAGTGTAGCACTTTAAGGATTTTGCTGGAATACCAAAAACATAAAATTGTCAGCAAGGAATATTTCGAAATAATTAATGCCACAAAATATTACTTTACATTTCTCAATTTTAACCAAATGGTACATGTACTACTAGTATTTTTTTTTAAGGGTTTCCAACCTATATACGAGTAGCTACTTGTTCGTCACAATGTTACCGCATTCGAAGGCAGGAGGAACAAGTGTGCGGAACATTGGACGTGCAGATAGGCAAAAAAAAAAAAAAAAAAAAAAAAAAAAAAAAAAAAAAAAAAAAAAAAAAAAAAAAAAATCCAACCTTTAAGTGTAATACTGTTTTCGTTGTGTAACTGCGCATTTCTACTGTCAGCTCACCCTCATTCCCCTGTGATCGATAACCCTGATGACGTTAGGTTACGCGCAAAGAGTAATATATCTAGTTCGACTACACACTGCTACTGCCTCTGCGCTTCACATCACAACATTGACAGTGACGCTAAACACAGCAACCACACGGACGACGACTTTACGGTGGCGAGCGTAGGAGCCTAAGGACAACAATAAACTTCTGTCTACCAGATTCGAGGTGTCTTCTTCGTTCAACCCACAACCACTCAGGACGCACGTTCTCCCTGAAGTACAGATGAGAGTTCTCATGCGGGAGCTACAAGTAACCTCGAAACGGTTACAATCTCCCTTTTCCTTAACCTCCTCACGCCACCGATTCCTTAATTGTGAGGCGTTGAGCACAAGGGAGAGCTCGACGTGATTCTCTACGGGCCGGACCGCCTCAGGGAATACGACGTTCATTGAAAGTTTTGTTCTTGTTCTTGTTCGTGTTCTTACTCTCCCTTTTTTCTGGGGGAGGCTATGTCATATGATAGATGGCATTACTAGCTTACCACTTCTTTCACCATGTTAATATCTTCGGTTAGCTGCCCTCTTGGACATTTTTGCTTGTTTTGAATTCCCTTTTCAAACGAAACTTTTCGGTAGAGACCTTTGTAACGGGATGTGCTGTAAAGTACGAAGTTGTTCACCTCGTCCACCGCGACTTGGCAATGATCTATTGCGGGCTCTTCAGGGGAATCGAAAGTATTCAGCCGAGCCACAGAGAAATGCAGAAGTCCCTGGCGCACCACCGAACCTTCTTACTAAAACCCAGGGAGAGGGCTACGAAACGATCCTAGCAACCTGAGCAGCAACTTCAAAAAAGGTCAAGGAAGGTTTATAGAGTGCCTACATCTGCACCATCTAGCCATATCGGTGCGACTAACGCACTGGCAAACAAAGCAGAAAATTTTCATGGGTGTGGCGAGAGAGAGAGAAGAAAAGGGATTTATGGAGTAGAGAAGCCACCCTTGCTCTTGTCTAGTGGCAAAGAAAACCACCTAAAAAGCCAAGTCGGAATCGTCGGTCGACCAGAATCAAAGTCAAGAGCTCTCGAGCACCACCTTGCCCGGTCACAGTTGGCCTGTCGCTTATGAATATTTGCTGTCGTCAGCAACTATTGACAATAAATTTTGTATTTATTAATCTAAACGCGAATGTTTAACGAAGAGAGCATACGTAGCTGGTTAGTTGATACAGTAATGATACTTAATTCTTCGTTAACAAAATAGCCCCACCGGTATTAATGTGAAATATCAACTTTTATCTTAATTAACTTTACAAGCGCTGATTGTTATATTGCCTTAAGATCAAAAATTCAAAGTTTACGGCTTCCATTCCAAACTATATTCTGAATGCAAATGATGTATCATTACTTACGTTTATACTTTTATTCCATGTGCTGCAAAATAGGAAGTAACTGCAATTAATGTCGACATGAAATGTAAACATTGAATGAAATGAATATACAATGTTGTGATTTATTTGCAAGTAGGAGCTTTTGATTTGCATCAACTGTTTTACATTAATAGCTGCACCAATGATGCGTGTGCATTTACGAGTTCCGGCACTTGAGATAAAACAGCGATCTATACCTTCTCCTTCTTCAGTTTCACAGGCTTGAAAATAATTTTTTGTGGTGTAATCCACGTTACTGGTTCACTATCTACACATGTCTGGTTCTTCAGTTGGTTCCTAAGAACTTCCTGAACTACTTGAGATTCATTAGGGTGCTACTCGCAGAAAGCAATGCTGCCGAAATCACCTCGAGGATAGTAAAGGTACGCAGTGCTGCGTATAACATAATAAATGTGTGGCAGAAATCGAAAATCTACTTTGGCATTCAGCGCAGAATGGCAGTAACATCAGAACTGGTTTGTAAAGTCTGAATGTAGGATAAAGCCAACGACTTCCACAGCTTCATTTCAACACACAGAACGTGCCTTGCTCCGTTATTCCTTCCTTTAAAACGACCATCAAGATAACGGACCGTAGTGCAATGCAACTCATATCATGTCAACAAGATCTTTGCTTAATGTTTTTATTCTTTTTTCCCAAGAGAATGTAGTAGTTCCTCTGTAAGGAAAACCAAGACCGTGACCTTCTCTCCTGAATACTCATCTTTACCTTTGGAATTCTAGTAACCACAAAGATTCTAATCAGTCGAAAATGAATGCCGCTAGCACTCCTCCAAATAAAGGAACAGAAGGCGATGATGTTGGATAAGAAGACTTTCACAGTTCAAGTTTTGCAGAGATGTAAATCATGAAATTAACTTTTAAAGAAAGGAATGAGGATGAGCTATGTGGACAGAAGCGGAAGAGGAGAAGTTTCAAATCAGCCTAAAAGTTGGGCTCCAAACTAAGAAACCAGTTCTCATATTGCATCAGGACGATTTATCTTATCAGTAGATACAGCTTCATAATTAATTCGGATTGAGTAGGAAGCCCTTTCCCTTCACAATCATTAATGAATAAAAATGACAATAACTAGCGTATCCGAGCTAAAATTAATTACCAAATTTGAATTAACTACCAATAATATATGTCAGTCGTCATAATGGTCTAGTGGTAACATGCTAGTTTTTGGTTTCCTAAGACCCGAAATTCAAAGCCGGCACACTGTGGTGTTTTTTTTTTCAGGTATAAAATACTTAACATGGCATCCTTCAAAAGGAAAGTAAAACAATTGTTCCCTGTCGTAGAATTATGGCACGTATAAGAACCTCAAGTGTGATAGAGGCCTCTGAACAAAATTAAGTGGACTTTCACCCCAAATATGTAATAGGACGCTGTGAACCATGCAGTTAATGAGTGTCCATAACCAAAAACTCAGTCTCAGTTTATATCTTGGCTAAATTACTACGAATTCCTTGATTTCTTTTCAGGCGTCACAGGCATATACAGTTGAAACAATGACCCCAAGGTCAGGGTCTTTTTTTCCGTAATTTACGTCCTCCAACGCAAAGTTATATCGGACGTGAATGAATTGGGTGAAATGATGCTCATATAAGCCCAGGGTCCATTAAGCTTAGAGTTACCCGACATTCGTCCTGAAGGATAAGGGAATAACCCGGAAGAAACCTTATCCAGGTAACTCACCCTGACCGAGATTCGAACTCGGGACCTCTTGAACGTGAGGCAGACAGGCTACCATCTACGCTGCCGAGGCGGGCAAGGTCAGGGTCTACCCGTGGACCGAAGTTCCTCCTTAAAACTGGGGTGCCGCCCGCGATTCCACGGGGCTTCCAATAGGACGGTGCCTAGGTTACAAAACTGTCCCACCCCATTTACAGGGTACAAGTGGATACGCCACTTTGCGCCTTATCATATCCGGGAAGGCTACCGATAACCTTGGTCGAGCCGCCGGTGATCTAGCACACCATGCTACTAGCTCTCCAGTCTAGTGCCGGAGACATTGAAGTGTCTCACAACCTTGTCTGTTAGGAACCAGACAGACAGTACCAATACCCATGGGTCTCGGAAACCACTGCCCCGCCGAGTTCCACCCTCCGAACAACTACCATTCGGGAAGGGCGCAGAAACTTCGGCCCGGCGTACTTCTAGTAACGTCGAGTGCTAAGGGTTCGCAGCGCTGGCATCACGGCAGCTAAAGAGGACGGATCTCCTCCTCTACGGCAACCAATATAGACGTACCCATATTTGTGTCGAGGTACCTTCGTAATAGATTTTCTTTTCGGACAGAGCAGACTACGTTCTCGGGCTTAACGACAGACATAAGTGACAGAGGACGGTAATCTAGCTGAGGTGGAAGGTCCGCAGACCATTAGGCTAAGAGAAGTTTAAAAAGCTCTGGATTTTTTGCCTTCAGCGGATGCCTTGGAGTCACCCATGTTTTGGATGCGAATATGTTCATAGATTTGCAGTTTTTTAAACCTGTTACTTACCTGGGTGAAAGCATTCCTCTAGGAGTAGGAGGCCCAGTAGAAATCTCCCTGTGCTACTGGAATTGCTCCAGAGAACAATGTACGTGTTATATCATCTATATAAAGAATATCATTTTAAAATTTCTGTGCTTAAATTGAAAGTCATGGCATTCGAAGGTAAATACCCGGTAAGAGTAACAATAATTCTAGATAATAACATTTTAGAACTAGTTTGTCATTTCAATTATGGAGGATGTGAAGTATCCTTTGATTATGACAGAGATATTCAAAATGAAACAAATAATAGTGCGGTACTATAAGAAGAGTATTAAAAACAACACGGGCCGACACACAATTAAAATTTTACAACTTATTGGAAGTATCAGTACTAGGCAGTGAGTCCTGAAGGTTTTAGTCATATTAAATCTACAGAAATTAAATTTGTAAGATTAATATTGGGACATACAAGGAAAGGTAAAATACGAAATCAGGACATTAGGGAAATGCTAAATATTTTAATATACATTATAAAATTAAAATTGGTAGAGAACACTGGGAAGAATACCTACAAGGGATGGAGTGTACAAGAATACCAAGTAAGATTATAAATTATGAACCTACAAGACAAAAATATCCGGGAGGCCCTAGGCAAACATGAATTGAGACTAGAGCAGGCCTAATGGCCTAATCCTTGTTAGGCAGAAGAAGAGAATATTTACAATTTTACTGGGTTCCGTTTGCTTTCACTAACGTGGAGCTAAATTTCCTGTCGGAATTATATGCTACAGCACAGTGTGTACTTTCTCCAGAAAGTGATTACAATATTGGATTTATACCGCTGGGCTAGACACTCCACTAGATGTTAGACGCATGCCGACAACCTTAGACTATATGCGAAGTTATGTGCATGACCGAAGTTATCTTCTGACCGCAATTGACTACACCTGGAAGAAAATCTATGAGCTGTTTGTGCTTCAAATAAAGCTTCTGCTATGGGCATATCCCGGAATTGGACAGCGGACACTAACTATTCCAATATGTTCTCCAACATCTCCTCGATACATCTGTCGGCTAGACTTCGATTCCTATGGTTTATAGTGGTACATGACATCCTGGCCACCCACAGTCGATTACATAGGATACGGCTCTCAGCTTCAAGTAAGTGTCTGAAATGAGTTGGGGAGGATATGCTACAGCATGGACTTTATGAATACCCAGTTGTGGTGCCGATTAAGGGCCGCCTCGTGGATTATCTACAGCAACTCTGTTTGACCCGATATGCCTGGTGTACCCCACACATTCTTATTGAACCGAACTTTTGATCACTCCGTCTGCCGGACCTCGGTTTTGTATGTGGTTACTAGCTCATACAGTGTATTATGTACTGCAACATTCGGAGTATGTGAATCCCTTTGACTGAGTTATCTGAAAACAGAACATGCTAAGGTCCTTGGTGATAGAAAAGCTGCCAAGTTTTATAAGGCATATCAATGCTTTTTTGAACGAAGGTAATTGTTTCTGTAGTTATTTAGTGTTTTAAGTAATCTGGTTTCATTGTCAAACAAGTTTGTTCTCTCATTTGTTTTTGTCCTAAATCTAAATATCAGAATGTGAAACAAATGTGAATATCAGGATGTGAAACAGATGTAAAATAATAATAATAAATACAAATAAATATCTTAATTAAAAGAAGTAGCTATAATGATTGCTGCACCGTTCAACAGTAATATAAGGTTCAAAGTAGCGTCACTAAACCAGAAGAGACAATGTCGGTTCTAAACTTTCTTACAAACATGTTCTCATTGCTTTCTTGGACTTATAGTACAATAACAATGCTGGTGTCTTTTAATCGGCATAACATATCTAAGAACAATGAGGTAGACTGAAAAGAGATACTTCGCTGATAATGTTCTAAACTGCCCCCCCCCCGCCCATTTCTTTATGAATACCTAGTGGCACATAATGTTACGCAGCTGATTATGTTGCACTGACAAAAAAATGCTAACCTCTCTCTCTACCGTGTAGCCATCTCGCTCTATGAATATAAAGTTCATTTCTACAAACTCATAATCAGTATACTATATCCTGTAGTAGTCTCAGATTAATCTGAATGGATATATAGTAAAATCTATAGTGCCATAATACTAGCCGAATTAGACTGTATCTGGCTATTGCGTATGATTATCACATGTTGACAAAGAAGAGCATTTCTAATAATCATCTACGGAATGCATGCGAAAACATAAGATATAGAGTGTATAACACTGGGGAACAAAAAAAATTTTTTTATATACCCGAAACAAAATAGGCAAATTCTTATGTAAACTGATCTGCTGATTCCAAAAATGCCCCTCAAAATGCTGTATCACGTAACGTTTTTTAGGTATTCATATTCTTTTATGAAACTTACAGAAATGTGATGTGATAACTCATATTTGATTAATTGAAAATAATAGGTATTTTATTGCCAAATAACATTGAAAATAATAATAATTATTAATTATTATTATTAAAATAAATAAACACAAGGTAATGATGAAAACCAATACCTGAATTATCTCAGAAGTGTTTCACTGTTGATTTTTTTTTTTTTTTTTTTTGTATTGACCCTCCCGTTTGAGGAACCAACAATAGTCTCTGAACATGGCTGAATCCCAGCGATACCCTGGTAACGTCTTTCCATCTCAGAAATGTCCTGGTGAAAACGCTCACCTTGCTCATCACTTACTACAGCTCCGAGGTTTGTGGAAACTATCAAGGTGAGAGTGCAAAAAGTGGATTTTATGTGACATGCGGCAACCCATTTCTTTGTAGCTCCTTAATAGTTCAGAGACTAAAGTTTCATAATTTTCTTCTTTGTTATTGCCCAGGAAGCCTTGCATCACTATTTAAATGATTTCCATGCTGCCAGTTCAACACGTTTAAGCTTTGATTCAAAAACACTGTCTTTAAGAAGTAGTCTTATTTGAGGACCGACAAATATACCTTCCTTCAATTTAAATTCACTTATTTTGGGAAAGATGCTTCTTAAATACTCAAATGCACTTCCACTTTTGTCCAAACCTTTAACAAAATTCTTCATTAACCCGAGCTTTATATGAAGTGGGGGGAGAAGAACTCTGTTTGGGTCTACTGGAGGCACATACTTAACATTGCTTACTCCAGAGGTATAGTCTCCCCTTTTCCCCCATTCTTTCACTATAAAATGCCTGTCAGTTGCCCTACTGTCCCATAAGCACAAAAAACAGCAATATTTTGTGAAACCTCCCTGCAGTCCCGTTAGCAATGCAACTACCTTGAGGTCACTACAAATTTCCCAGCCATGGTTTTGATAACTAATAGCATCTAAAATGGTGGACATGGAATCGTATGTCTCCTTCATTCCTATGGCATGTAAAAAGGAATTGAAGGTTGTAAATTGCCATTATGAAGCAACACTGCCTTTAAGCTGTATTTAGAAGAGTCAATGGCAATTTTAAATTAAGTCAATATGAGTTGGTATCATACCTCATTTCTGTAATTTTATATAAAAGAATAAGAATATCTCAAAAACGTTACGTGATACAGCATTTTCAGAGGCATTTTTGGAATCAGCGAGTCATTTTGCATAAGAACTAGCCTATTTTGTTTCGGGTACAAAAAACGTGTTCCCTAGTGTAATTGTTACCCTTAGCTTTGTTAAACGATCAGTGATTGAGTTTTGTAATGAAATAATCAGCAACTGAATCCTGTGAGTCTATATATAGATCAGTTGTTTACTTCTGTCGTTTATGAGCAACAAGAAGGAAAATAGTTCTGAACACATAATTCCACTTATAACAAAGCTTTAAGGTGAAAACACCATAAAGTGTAGCACTGTATAAACATTGTCACATTGTTAGCTGCAATGTCTGTTTGCTTTGTATGCCTCGATGTGTAGGCAATCTTCGTACCCCTCAGAGATCGTAGCCAATCTCCAGCAGCGCCGTGTGATGACTAGGTCTCTGTTGTTTGTTCAAGTCGCCTGTCCCTTGGCGCGTTAATTCCACCAAAGGTGTTTGTAATGTCAACAACAGACCATTGCCTGGAAATTGTCCTGTAACCTTTGGCACTTTCTATCTACATTAGCCTCATGCAAGACTAGAGATAAACTTAGCGATGGTTGAAATCTTCATGTTTTACTAAATATTGTAAGACAAAGAGAATGCTTTTGACAGAGCTGGATAACAAGATATAAATCCCTTTACCTCGTCTTCTTTGCTATATCGGACAGCAGGGAGCACAAACGACGAGACATGGGAAAATCACGCTCATAATTGGAAAACCAAGTAAGTAATATTAGTATCTGCATTTAAATTACTAAAGAGAGCTATTTGAAAGGAGCAAGAGCAAAAAAAGAAGCTATTTCTTACGCAATATTTGATATTGTAGCATACCACTCACTAAATGTGTTAAGCAAACAACTGATGAACGTCGACAATATGAATAAGGCGAGTGAAAATAATAAATATTACCATTACCTACTAGAACATTTTTTCGAAGCTCTTAAATAGTGTGTCGAGTAGTATATAAATACAATCTGCTCTCGGTTGAGCACGAGGTGTACGCATTTTAACTTAAGCTGAGTAATAATTTAAAAATTGTGCCAATAAGAATTGATATAAAACAAAAGTTCCTCGAAAATAAATTTTTAGAAGAATATCACTTTCCCCTCTTCTCTGGTCACATATTGACATCTCTTCTTTTGGTTGGCCTATTCATGTTAACATAAGGGTCTAATTCAAACAAAATAATTACAACTAATATTATACTAAAACCTACAATACTGCAGTAATATAATTTCAAAACCAAATCAATTATACAATTATTAAAATGATAAATTGAAGGTTTTATAAGTAATAGCTTATAATATAATAAAATAAGCATAATTTAATACCTTAATAATTATTTCTATTTTAACCTTTAACAGAAAGCAAAACCGATAAACTTAAGTCCTAAAAAAGAAATGGGGAACAGCTAAGACAATTGGCATCAGGATGATATAAGACATAAGCCTATGAAGTATATCTACATATATCATACATACCTTCCATGTCTTCTCTTTTTCCTCGAAGCAGAACATTTATTTTAATAAAATTTCGCTATCCAATTTTTGAGTGAAATACAATGTCTCGATGAAAATTGATACCGAAATCATGGATTCAGTAAATTAAGAATCATAATAGAGTAGATATGAACATTGGAAGTATTCTTTAATGTAAAACAGGATGTTTGTTGGGTTAGTAGTTCACTGGAGGGAAGGCATCATCCTGGGCGGTTGATCCGGCAAACACTTGGATAAAGTGGCTTCCTTAGACCCTTCCTTAATAGTTGCTGACTGAAACAAATGTAACAGTAGGGAAATTTTTTGTGTGAATAACACAGCTTCTGAGAGGGATCACACACAGTTGGACTGACTGTCCAGGAAGGCATATGTGACCCGAGAAGGAACGTATCTATTCCTGCGTAAATAAGGAATTAGGTGTTATCGTGTAGAGTATGTTTAGTTAACTCATGTGCACGTCGGCCGCTTTCTTTGACGAACCCTTATAATCGTTTTACAACCCCGGTCATCCTTCCCGCAGTCCGTTCTGCAAGGTTGCCACCTTTCTCGACACGTCATGGGTATCGTACGAGGTTTCGTCTACATAAATTATCTTACTCCATTACTGCAAAACTTCCTTAGTTTTGACAAATACATACATATATCGCCAAGCTACAATTCTACTGGAGTCCATAATAACCTTTAACTTATTCAAAATGCGGTATTTGAAATCCAGCTCTTTAGTAGACTGCGCAAAGTGCAGTGCCCATAAGGAAAATCACAAATTTCTTGCAAATGTGCAACCAATTCGTCTAAGGTGGGCGCTCTCCCTTTTGCATAGAATCTATAAATTTCTCGGCTAATTAAATCGCATGTGAAATTATCTACTTTAGGGATTTACTTTAACACTTGATCGGCGTCTTTGGTATTCCTTTGGTCACAATATTTCTTACTGTATTTCTGCGAATACCCAGAATTTATCATCAAGATTACCAAGATTATTTTTCAGCAAATATTTATTTTTGTTCAAAACAAGCTTAGAAAGAGCTCCTGTTATAACTTTGTTTTCTGAGGCTTTTCCAGTAATATAACTCGGCCCAGTTATTCACACTACTGTCATCACTTTGATTATTTTCATTTGACTGAAAGTTATCTACTACTTCAGTTTCATTTACCACTGCATTTCCATCCCACGGTCTCCACATCGTGACACACAACGAATTTCTGCACGTAATGAAACAGATCAACTGGAAGTTGGAACTTTGGCAAATGAGATTCCACGTGGAGTAAATATGCGACTGTCACTTCGAGAAAATCAGGGTTGCTATTGGTCCTCAACGACAGTGTTCCATTTCTGAAGTTTGGAGATGGATTTATGACGGTCATTAGTGGACGGTAGGGTGAGTTTTCTTTGAGGGGCAAACTGCACTCGCGTTCACCAGACAGACTCTAAAATGCGCTTCACATACTCGTACGGTAATTCCGGACCGTAATATAGATTGGTATCCCTTGGTCGGCAACATCGCGATTTGTGTAATTAGAAAGAGAAGCAGTCATTAAAGAAGTCTTTAACTTGGATTGCAGTGTTATCATCCTTACTCCTATATGCTCACAGACCCTGAAAGAAAACTCTTGCTCGAAACTGAGGCTGGACCGCGCATTACCTCAAATTTTCATAACGTTACGGTAAGAGTGGTGACATAATTTAACGCGAAAATTTGTTAGTGAATGGCACCGTTATATTGACTATATTTGCTAAATTACTGGCTTCTGATTAAGGTGCCAAATATTTACATTATGATTTATTAATGTTACGTTCGTTTTTATATTTGACTTTGCTGTTTATTATTCTCAACATTCGGGCAGGTTTTGTCTGTGTGGAGGTGCAACTGGTAAGGAATTACGTTTTAATTGTAATTTTTTAAAATAATTACAACGAAAGTAAACTGTTGGAGGTTTGTATATTTGATGCTTACCAATGCGTTCAATGTACTAAAAGGTTAATGTTACAACTTTGCTCATTGGAAATGTTTGAGTAATAACTGCACCCCAAAAATGTATAATGCACGATTTCACCAACGGATGTTAAGACTTAGCACGAGTCTAGCAATAGTTAAAAGAAAAATTGCATTTCACCAACAAGTGTTAGCGTAA
This sequence comes from Mantis religiosa, assembly GCA_030765055.1. Classification (NCBI taxonomy): domain Eukaryota; kingdom Metazoa; phylum Arthropoda; class Insecta; order Mantodea; family Mantidae; genus Mantis; species Mantis religiosa. The sequence goes on along the minus strand of JAUKNK010000355.1, from coordinate 2,888,295 downwards.
CACTCGTGTTAGTCTCTTGTCAAACTAACATGCCAAATTTCTGATGTTAAGTCCTTAACAATTGTAAATAGTCAAGATGGCAAGAATGAACTCATCTGTTGATATCTATTTGCTATATTTAAGACCGTCTAAACGGCATTCGTAATAGAGTACGCCCTGTGAGGAGAAATGATTTTGAGGAGCTATCCGAAGAAAAAAATTTACGGAGGTATAGACTGTCGGAACATGTTGCTCTGAAGGTTACTGCGGAAGTACAAGAGAGGTTAGAACATGCATCGAAAGGAATATGGCGATCTTGCCTTTGCTTCAGATATTAATAACTGCGATTTTATAATTCACTGAATTATGTGGATAAATACATTGTCCACCTCCCGTCTTGAAACGTTTGTCACTTGCCCTTCTGCGCTCCTCGTTTTAAGTTTACGTAATACTGAGTTAAAACATGCATCGAAAGGAATATGCCGATCTGCCTTAGCTTCAACTATTAATAACTTTGCGATTTTATAATTCACTGAATTATGAGGATAATGCACTGCCCACCTGCCGTCTTGAAACGTTCAACCACTTGTGCTTCTTCGCACCACGCTTTAAATTTACTTAATGCTGACAAGTTGTTAGGTGGTTGTAGTAATGACACATGCATTTGAATTAAATTCGTTTCCAATATTCTCCCAGTGACATCTTTCTCTTTTACATTCACTGCATCTGTCCTTTTATTTTCCACGATATCGTTACACTTCGTCACCAATTCAATTAACAATTCTTTCTCCATCGATGAGAAATTTGGGTCACGGCTTTATTTATGATTTTGTTCATCCGCCATTTTTCAGGCTGTGCAGACGAAAATCAAAACAAAAGCGCATCGCAGTACGTTCAGAAAATAATACAGCTCATCCATAGCCTTCTATAGCTGTGACATTTACAAGTTTCTTAGCGTTAACACAGGTTTGTTAACATTTTCAGAAAACAGGTTGGTGAAATGCAAGGAATTTAACATTAGTGTCAGCGCTCTTACAATTGTTACGTTACATTTGTTAACGTCTATTTTAACATCTGTTGTTGGAATCGGGCATAAATGTCTCTGTGATCTCCTGTTAGTATGAATAATTTAATATACTTTAAATTTGATTCCCTACATATTTTGAGGTAAATAATATCTTTCTCTTATATTTCACAATTTGAAAATTTATGTTTATTGTACCTAATTGGCTACCTACTTTTATCGTTGAGATTTTTACTCCCTTTTTATTTACTCTTTCCAAAGTCACTAAGACTAAGCTTCTAAAATGCTCTTTTTGAGCAACGTAAGATATTTCTTTCTTTTTTTACACAATACTCAAAGGTCTTTGCCTTTATGCAGTCTTTTCTCCTATTCTGTTATTACATTTATATCCTGCTATACCGAGATTCTTGCATTTTTCTAGCTTAGAACATCTTTAGCGAAACACGCCTTGGCGTTTAAAATGTAATGTACAAACATTAACAAAAATACAACTGAACAATGATTAACACGAATGTCGGGTAACTCTAAGCTTCGTGGACCCCGGACTCATGAGCATCATTTCACCCATTTCATTCACCGTCCGATATGACTTAACGTTGTAGGACGTAAATTACAAAGAAAAAAGAAAAATACTGTATACATAATCTTCTATAGCTAATGTTAATTATTTTATAATTATGTCAAGCTGGAAGTAAAACATTTAAATTTGTTCTTTTGCGATAACTTTTCCCCAAAAGTTGTGTTGAATGTAAAATGCTAGACAGGTTATTGCTGGAAGTTGTACGGTATCACATCTGCATTGCAGGAACGTGTATACGCTGTGTGCCACAATCGGGAGCCAATCGTGCATGTTCAGAAACGTCAGGTGGATTGCTACATGTGGATTACCGCCAGTGTGTGATCAGAGGAAATGCATTTCTCGTCACGAGAACCTACGCCGCAGCAGGTGGGGAGAATTGGAAGAGAGCTGTAACGTGTTTGTTGCCCAGGATCACCGCCACCTGCGATTCCGTACTTGCAGCTGACGGCCGGATTTATCTACCCATGCCACTCACTCACTCACTCTCTACTCCACAAAACTTTTGCTTTCGCATGAAAGCGCTGATCACCAGGCTGTCTGCTTTTCTCCCACATTTACTTCACTCCTTCAGCACGACAGACCGAAGTCTCTATATTGACAGAAAAGAAAGAGATTTGGCGTATCTTTAGAAACTCCCATTGATATAGTGCGTCCACAAATATGTTGCAATTCATTGATCAGCTTTCTGTTTCTCAGGCACGTTGCATGCTCATATATTTTATCCCATTTCAGTTCTACACGTGTCACTTTTAAGGTTAAGCAGTTTCTGCAATTATTTTGTTTACATTTTTAGCTTTTTAAATTCCTTTAAATTAACAGATACTGAATCAAATTTTACTATATAGGCTTTATCATCATTAAACAGTTAAAACTTTTAGTGCCCGCCTCTTAAGCGTACGCAATACAACGTTCTGCCTCTCGTTCGAAAGGTTCTCTGTTCAATCTCTGTTAGACTCAGTTGTCTGATAAGGCTTCTTCCGGGGTTTTCCCTTATCCTGATAGATGAATGTTGAATAAATCTAAGCTCTATGGAACCTGAGCTCATTTAAGTATAATTTCACCCATTTCATTCATCGTCCAATATGACGGAGGACGTTCCATTCCATTCCGTTCTATTCTAACTTTATAAATATTTAAGTTAAGTGATGGAAATAAATCTTTTCTTTATACTAACCATATATAAGCTAAGGTTTTGGATAGATAGAACCAGGATATCCGTGGTTCAAATCCCAGCCATGACATTGAATTTTTCAAGTTTACTCTATTTATAAATCTTGTTTGACATTTGGTATTCAATGTGTCAAATTAATTTTAAAACTTACTTTCACATTTAATTCATGCTATATCGACAAAAATCTTTGCAAAAGTAATTTTATTTCACTCTATTCATATAGAGACTGAAGTAATATCAGATCTTAAATATGTGGTACCGTATTTCACCTGAGAAATAAATTTATATTAAGTCAATTGTAGAAAATTACGTATATACTAAAATGGCCCTTGGCTTTTCGGCTTATGACAGCCTAAAACTGTCGTTTTGAAGCTGTGAGGTAAGATACCTGCTACGGCCGGCGAAAAACTTATTTGTGATACGTTGAGCGGTACAAGTATTTTATTATATTATGTTCTCTCGGGAAGTTAGCAATAGTAGACGTAGACGAAGTATCACAAACTTAGAGAAAATTCCGCTTTAACTAGTAATGGAAGTCATTTTATACGATTTTTTTACGTCCTCCAACGCTAAGTCATATCGGACGATGAATGCATGGGTGAAATGATACTTAAATGAGCTCAGGTTACATAGAGCTTAGAGTTACCCAACATTTGTTTTTCAGGATAAGGAAAAACCCCGGAAAACCTAATCCAGGTAACTCACCCTGTCCGAGATTCGAACTCGGGACGTGAGGCAGACACGCTACCTTGTATGCTACCGAGGCAGACTATGCTATGTGATACTGAAGCCAATGAAACAAGATTAAAATTATGTCGTAGGAGACCGACACGTTTAACAGTGAGAAAATGTGGCCAATCCGGAAAAGGTGCATTGAACTTAACACGTGGTTTTGTGTACAAAATCACGAGAAGCCATTTTAAGAAGACCAGGCGCACTCAGATAACGCTAGTAGTGTTACAGAAACTCACGCCACCAGGAAACACATATTCGCAAATGAATAGGTATTCCACAAAAAGTCCGCGTGCCGAAACTCAATTCTAGCTATAGTTCGAAATCGGGAAGAAGCTGAAAAGTATTGGTTTAATAATCGTAGCGTGTTGCTTATACGATATTTTAAACTGCCTGTTTTAATTCCACGAAATTAAGCTTCGTGGAAATTTTCCGAGAACGGGCTTCCAACTAGAGACCCAGACATGCCTGATGGTACGATCGCAGGTAGAACCGCCAATATGAACCGCCAATCGTGAAAATCAGTTGCGACATATTGGCTTTGAATCCACTTTTTGCATGATCACGTATGATAGTACATCAAACCAAGTCAATGAATATCTGGCAAATAGTTACTGCCACTACCTTTCTGACATCTAACAATAAGGTGAAATGTTTGTGCTAACGAGATCCGCGTATTTTGTCTATTAGTTTGTAATAAAATACTTCGTTGTGAAGAGTCACTTGAAGTAACGTTTTCCAAGTTGCGTGTTAAAAATTTTAATTCGTCTGAAAAATAGTGTTGAATTAATTTTGTTACTGTATACATATGACAATGTTGAGTTTTCAAAATCTTGCTGATATAGCTATTTGTAATTTTTTGGACTCAGCTAGTGCTCGAAATTCCTTTATTACGATCGTGGTCCCGGAATACTGTGATATTTTATGATAGATTTGTCGGAACAGCAATTAATAACCTTCTTTGTCCATAATTTGCTTTGTGATCACTTGATACAAGATAAAATGACAAAATTTACATAAAAAGATCTTCCGGTACATTCACCCTTACAAAAAACTTCTTTTCTTGCGCATTCCTTAGAGGAGTATTGATTTTCCGTCATCCTGGATACCGTTCGTTACCTCACACTTTTAAACATTCATGGCCTACTCCGTAATTCCATTTCTTTTTCACTCAGTGACTCACTTTCCCACATTCACAGTAGAAACATCGTAACTTCTTAATATTTTCATATATTTAAGCTAACTGCAAAATAATACAAATAACATTACAAATTATATAAAGAATTATATTGTGCGCAGGGCCAAACAAAAAAGTTTTTGGTCTATCCCATACGGTTTGCCATTATACAAAAGTATTATATCTTACTGTAGTTTCATCAAACTGTCATTTGATGTAAATGTTCAACTTCCGCCAAAATTTCGCTTAGCTCACGCTGTCACTTCCTTAATGTGAGCTAGTTGTCGCTTCAACTTTTTCCACGACGTAGGGGAGTCGAACACAAGGCTTATTGAGTCGTTTGCAGTAACAGTTCTCACCACACGTCCCATCGTGTCACAAACTCGCTGGAAGACCTTTTTTTCGTCGTTTTCGCTAACGCGAGTACTGACTGACTTATACCGGATGAGTAAAAAGTACGGAACAATTCCTGTAACCCCATTGCTGCAATTCTATGAAGTTATATTAAAAAAAAAAAAAACTGAGATATCGTCATGCCCTCACATGACTATGATTACAAATAAAGGGTGTGAGTTTTCTTTCTTTTTTAATGGCATTTCTTTTTTTCTGTACTTTTCCAGTCCGCAAGTTTCAGAACGTACTAACACATACCCTTTCGACCAACAATATAAATTTATTAGGACCTTAATGCATGTGTACTGAGCAAAGGAGAACGCATCGTTACTTCAAATTAAGTAGGTTTTGAATTAAACAATAGAGTAGGTTACTTCAATAAATGGCTTTGAATTGAAAAAAAAAATATAGACAAAAGTAAAGCTAATAAGGACAACAATGTTTACTTCTTTGCAAAATCTTTCTGAAAGTCATCAGTATGACACAACGTACAGAAAGACAACTAAAGATGATTGGTTATGGTGATAGCAGGACCCAAGAAGAGGTTTGTGTCTTGTTTAATGAAAATCATCCAGAACGAAGGATTACTCACTCTACGGTAAGCAAAATTTTGAAAAAATTCAATGAAACTGGAAGTTTTAAATATAGGGCAAAGTGTGGAAGGCCAAAGCGAATTTTCATGTTTAATTATCAGTGAAAGAAAACCCACATCATCTACTCGCCAGCTCATTATGGATGGCAGGTGTTGAATTACCTAAATCATGCATTTCCAGGAGGATGGATTGGCAGAGGAGGAGTACTGAATGGCCACCAAGATCTCCTGACCTGAAGCCATTAGAGTTTTTCTGTGGGGATATTTGAAATGGAGGGTTTACAAGGACTGACCATGAGATCTTGAACAGTTAATGTGAAGAATTAGGCAAGAAATGCAGCTGATCAGGCGAACTTTGCTGCTGGAAACATTAACTAATTTCAAAGATAGACTTTGGCATTCCTTGGCAGTAAATGAGGTCATTTTGACCAGCTTTTGATTTTGTTTTGTTTTGTTTTGTTTTGGTAATTTACGTCCTCCAACGTTAAGTCATATCGGAAGATGAATGAAATGGGTAAAGTGATGCTCAAATGAGTCCGGGGTCCATGGAGCGTACAGTTACCCGACATTCGTCTATCAGGATAAGAGAAACCCCCGGGAAAACCTTATCCACGTAACTTATCCTAACCGATATTCGAACTCGGGACCTCTTGTAGGGCACTTTTGAAGTGAATTCATCATGCGTTACAACACATCACCACTAATTTCGTTATGAATGTGCTTTTTTGGTTAAAATTGCATACATTTAAATTTATGCGTTCCGGGACCCCTGAGGACAGGGGGAAAAACTGGAAAAAATCTTGCCATTAAAAAGGTAGTCAAACCTTATTCACAATAATAGTAGTATGAAAATATGAAAATATGTTGATATCCTACTTCACAACACTATAACGATAAAGTTATAAGCATTATTCAATACATTTTACTTACCCTGTATAGCCGTGGGAACTTTGAAGAAGGTTTGAGTTCCCGAAATATGCAGAAAATCCTAGTTCTCTGGTGATGGCTTATCGTGTACACATTGGGCATGAGGCCGCGCCGTGGCTCAGTGGTTAGACCGCTTGGCTCTCACCAAGGCGGCCCGGGTTCGATCGCAGGCGATCGTAAGGTGAGATTTGTGGTGGGCAACACGGCGCTGGGGTGCGTTTTCTCCGGGACCTCCGGTTTCCCCCGCCATCTCACTCCTTCTTCATCTCATATATAATCAGTGTCACCGCCTGCGGTGCCTTATGTAGTAAAAGCGGACGTTAAACTCTACACTACACACACTGGGCCTATCTGCTTAGGGTTCCGACTGCCCGTCGTTGAGTTCCCGACAACCTTTAACAAGAGGCCTTCATAAACGATTTACGAAAAATTCAACTTGTACATTTTTTTCTAATAAATGTCTTAAATACGTATATGTTATTTTAATTATGTTAGAGAGAATTAAAATAAAATAAAATTTTTCATGTTTCATGTAAGGGTTAGTCTAGGATATTGGGTTTTTCATTACGCACGATCGCTATGAGTGTATGAATAAGTTAGCAGCTGATTCTGAATTCGCGGGTTCTAACTGGGGGATAGCTGTTGGAATATGTGTTTGTGTGTTCATAAATGCGAGTGTAACTTCGTTAAAAATAAAACCAAACAGGAAAATTAGAACAGATGGAATTATGTAGTAAAGAATTAAGAGATAGAGGAAGTATTGAAATATCCCGCATTATCCTTGCTTACTTCAGGTGAAATAATTTTTTTCCTGTATCTTTCATACCAGTCCTTCTATCATTAATATCATTTATCCTGACAGTGTCGAGAAAGACTTATCTTAAACAGCCGCCTTAAATACGAGGTATGGACCAGGGTTTGTAAGCCTCAAGTTTACTTAATTATTCACCAATGACACAACCATTTTCCCTCTAAAAAGAACTCATTAAACCCATGGGTTGGCTTAATAGTTTTTTCTTTTATTTCAATTTCGCTGATTCAATACCTGGTTTGTTTATTCTAAATGTTAATTCATTATTACGTTTTCACAGCAGTGGTAACACTCGAAGAAATGTTCCCATTTTTTTTTTCAAAGTGCATTATTGAAGACGCTTAGCAGCATTAAACATATAACCTACCCTAAAATAAGAATAAAATATTACGTTAGAATTTTACCAAAAATGAGTCGCTTTCCTTTACGTTTTAAATCTTCTTAAAAATGGAAAATGACGTCAGACATTTTCATTTAAGTTTTATTTCTCAAAATTTACCTCTCATGTGCTTAGCTGTGAAATTACCACTTGTATTTAACAGGGATATAATAGCGAAATTAAGCTGTACTCTCTGACGAAATTTCCACTGCATGCCTTGTATTCAGTTCATTTTGGAGGTTTGTGGTCTACAAAAGTATCTGTGCAGTTATTAACCTCAAAATTAAAACTAAAAATTATTGCAGCGTACTTTGGCAACATCTTTATGTCTAACTATCGTCAAGGGTAGCACTTGGGTAATACAACTTCAGAAAACTCGAGAGATAAAACACCCAGAGAATGTACTAGGCGGTCAGTGAAAGTTAAATGAGCTCTCGAAGAAAATCTCCAACAGAACTATGTTTCTTAAAGCAGATTTCAAGAAGGAATTTGGATATAAAATAACTTTCAAAAGCTACCCATTGCCGTGTCTAAAACATGCCTGCGACATACAAAAGAATTTGACTTCCCAAAATAGCCAAGATCGTTTTCACTGCATCTGTTTGCATCATATATACTGTCGCGAACCCGGTGTCGTGATATAGCGGCCTGTGCCTCACAAAGGGCAGATAGTGTTACGCGGAGATAAAGACATGCCGCAACAGATAAAGTTAGATAACTTGAAGATTCTAGTGCCGTCTTGTTCATTCGAAATACGAAAAGTGGTATATATAAGACATTGCTACACGCCAGCAAGAGTGATGATCGGAACTGATTCGTGTGCCTGCAACTGTTTTGAAAGTGAACTCTTTGTATGTGGGTGTGGCAGGCGAGCTGGAGGATTGTAATTGTGTATGTGACGTAATTCAGCCACTGTAAGGGTGGACCAAAGGGTATTTCTACGGAAATAAAGAACATTTTGAACTTCTGCAACTTGGACTTTTAATCTTAGGAACCCACAAAGTCACAATATTTTTTTTTTTTCTTTATTTACGTCCTCCAGCGTTAAGACATATCAGACGAGGAGTGAAGAGCTTAGATTTTAGATTTACCGGACTTTCCTCTTTCAGAATAAGGAAAAACTCCAGATAACTCACCCTCGCCGAGATTCGAAATCGGGACCTCTTGACGTGAGGCAGACACGCTACAATCTACGCTGCCGAGGCGGGCAACCGCATCACAGTGCGTCTACATCCAATAAGTCTCTCAATACGTAACAGATAATTCTCTTTCATTCTATTCGGTTGTAGCTTAAACTTAAGTGCATGATAAAGTTTTAACAGTTGCACATTTGCGCTGTTTTTGCTTGTGTTGTAGCATTCTTTTTCAAAAGTTGATGCATATAAATGCAATAATTTGAATGAAATGTATATGATAATTGTAAGACTTTATTTTAAAGTTAAAAATAACAAATGAAAGTAGCATGTGAAGACAAATGACGTGGGATTCTCGGGTTCAGCAGAACGTTGCATTCGTTTTGCCTCAAGTCCATATGGGCATGTCCGGTTGAAGAGAAAGTATGCAAGCAAAAAACCGAATGGAACCTCGCTACACCGAGAGCTTCTCATCACATTGCAGTTATGCAACTGGAAAATATGCAATGCTAGTATTCCTTTCAGATAATAAGTATGTTCTTGGAATTTCTTCTGCAGTAATGACCAGTGCTGTGGGCATTAGCTATCCACTGGGAGCTTAGCAGGAGCATCGTGATTGTTTTGTTTAATGCAATGTTATTATGATTGAAATTACTTGGATAAGAATAGTTTACTAAAGTTATTACGGAATGCTTTAATTGCTACTTTTCAGCATCTATGCATAATAGTAAAGGTGCATACAACATATTCCTGATTATTTTTTATGTTTTACTTTATATAAATACCATAATATAAATTATATAACGTAAATTATGGGCTATACAGGATAAAAACTGTCTTTTGAAATAACTTATTTTTGAGTACCTATTCAGCTTGTTGGTTACGGCTGCAGACTTCTGATGTTGGTAGCATAGCCAACTTACTACAAGGAAAAAAAAACTTTTTCAATTCCGTGGACGGGGAGAAAAGAAAATATGGACCGTATCGAATGCTGGTTTGGTCCAACGTGATAAAATTCACAAAGTTGCAAGCCGCTATCTGAGACAATCTAGCGGCGAATCTCGGAAGCGTGTATCCATCGATATCGTAGTTATCCTTCTCAATCCATCATTCTTCCACTTTCTTTATTTTATTTTATATCACTTTTTTTTTCGTTAATGCACATTTGCACTAAAATGGAAATGCATGCAAATCTATTTAATTTATTTTTAAGGATGGGTGTTAAAGAATGAGAAATTGTGTTCTCACGCAATATGTTTTGAAACGGAAGGCGTGCATTTTAACTTATGACCCCAGAGCAATAGAATAGCACGTTCTCGTGTAATAAAGTCAAAAGGAACGCGTGCGCAGGTATCGTAGATAATTTATATTTCATATTTATACCGTTTTGATACTTTGTTGATAGAGTCTGCATATCATTATTTCATCGACTAAAATTACAGGATTTTTACATAGTTACTCTTCTATAAGTATTATATTTAAACTAATGTCAAGCACCTTTGTTTATGTACTTAATCAAATATACATAAATGAGTCGAGCAAAGGATTTGTATGGCTAAGATCAAAACATACCTATTAAAATCCCAATATGTTAGTAAAAGTCATAAACAGCGTGCTTAGTAGTCTATTACAGACCATTCTTCCAACATGGTTATACCAGTTTTCTTACCACTATCTCCCAAATTCCTTTTCTAATCTCTGTTTCATATAACCTTGCCCCGCTGACATGTATCACTCCGCGTGCAACTACCTCCCCCATCACCCTAATTGGCTAATGCTTTCGCGCCATAGGCCATAAGCGGTGCCTTCCCGTCACATTTAAACCTGCAGTAAACGTCAGAACAATTGCCAGGAAGATAGCTAAAATCATACAAATAAGGATATGAAGGCATGCAAAAATACAAGTTTATAATGAAACTGAGGAAGTTGAAACTGAATGAATGAGCAATGAAACTGAAACAAGTTTATAATGAAAGGCCTTCGTCCTCTTCCACTGGGATATTTTTTTAAACCAGCACACATGTCTTGCAAAAATGCTTGTCTTTTAGTCTTAAAAGTCGTGTCACGACATACTTGCCGCGTGTCCTTCATTCACCCAAGTCTCGTCAAGGTATCCCGACTTGTATCCCGGTACAGTCTGATTGTCCTTAAATAACGTCTTCGCCACACAGCAATTTCGCCCCTGGAGTGGTAAGTTTTCCTTTTGTCTCAATTTCATGTCGCGATGTTCCTACGCATCTAACACACCTGTAGCTTCAGAGTACAGCTGTTCGACTTCTCTCACTCCCAAAATGAATTCTTCTCTGTGAGTGCATTAAACACACGCTATTTTGCTGAACTGTATTTTTCAAGGTTGAACACCCTGCAGAAATAAAAAAGCGTTAGCTCTCACCTCTTCCCCTCTGCCCGCACCACACCGTAAGTCCAGCGCTCAACAAAACATACGTGTACTGTACTTAGAGCTCGCATCTGTTATTTCTCCCGTCATATGTTACAGTAATAAGATGCGAATTCGCATCTGCTGTCAATAATATGCAAATATGCAAATATTTCATTTAAAATAAATTAATAGAATATGAATTATCGTAGTTCAAAATACATGTTACTTGAAAAAATATAATTTTATAAGTCTGGTTACCTTTGATCCCAAATTATCGACTATTGTGTGAGTACCTAAAAGCTGGATTTATTTCTGGATCAGTTCCATGACATACGACTCACTTGAAATGTCCTTGCTAAGGAAACTTTCGAAATATAGGGCCTATGATTTTATTCCAGTTGTAGGCACACAACAAAGACTTTGCTGGTTTTAGATAAAGTTTTATTTTAAGTGCAATATTTTAGTTTTGTTCCATTTTAGATTTTAGCTGGTGTTTTTAACTCGCAATGTTAACTTCCTGATCAGAAGCTTTGTTGCCTAACATTGTTGGTGCATTATTAATGTATTTATACGAGGCTGTATCACCTCTGAAAACTAGGAAAATAAGTTATTAATTTATTTATACTGAGTTTACACTCAGGCCGAAATTCTATTCAGTTCCTTGCGTTGTAACTTTAAAGATGACAGATACAGTTTATGTACAAAATTGAAGGTATGAAGAGAACAGTGTCGCCGGGGATGTGGTATAGGCACATGAGCAGAAAAATCTTTACATCTCAACCACGTGGCATATAATTTATTATTTCATTAAACAAAATGTGTCCTATTATTTATCGCAGGTTTTATTCTAATATTCAGGTCAAAAAAAGATGTTTCGCGCAATAGCCGAGATTTTCTTTAAAGCTCAGTAAAAGGTATGTCCATGTTAAATTGTTGATGTAATGTGTTTAGGTTTTTCGAGATCATTCGGCACCCATTTCATCTACTTTATATTTTGTTAAAGCTGATTTGGAAGTTCACGCTGAACCCAAAGCTTCAAATGTATTAGTGATCGGTGAAACGACTCTTTCACCAGCACGCATTACCCGTATTTTCCGATACGTGTAGCCTTCACGTATTGTTTGTATGTAATGCTGAACTCCATTTCAATAGCAGCTGATCAATAATAACCTTCACTCACTATGCACGGCACACCTTGAACTACAACAGTCAGAGGCTGATAGCAGTGCCCAGTGAATGTTAAAGCAGAACTAGTAACTTTGAAAGTAAATGGTGTAGCCAAATATCTCTTAGGGGAACGTTCATAATTGCTACTGTTGCTATTTTGTGTTGGCGCTTTAGTTATGTCGTTGGCGCTTATCGCAGTCCTCATTAACACTAACTGGAGCAAAGGTGTCCCCCTACCCAGTTATTTACCAGGATGAAGCATGGGATAAAGCTATCCACAGTAAAAGTAAAGTTTAGTTTTGCAAAGAAGACGAACAAATCGTGCAAGTGCAAACGTTCAGCGCTTAAAAATTTTAGACGTAGGATGTTCGCAGGTTTCATTCCAAATGTCTTACTGTGTTTTAAAACAACGTCTAACATTGACTATCACGAAGACATGGGCAATAAAACTTTTAAGAACTCCTTTGTTACCAGTTATTATTGACGAGTGCTCCCTCCTGGAGCGCTGTACTCTTACCAAAGCGGCGCGGGTTCCATCCCAGGTGACTGCATGTGAGATTTGTGATGGACAGGCAGCGTAGATGTGGGTTTCCTCCGGGTGCTCCTGTGTACCCCGCCATTTCATTCCATCGGTTCTCCATCTTCATTTCATGTATCATCAGTGTTGTCTCAAGTATTGAAAGCGGGCGTTAAACACTACAAAGACTAAAACAAACACGTGCTCCATTCAATCCTGTTATTTTTCTGTACATTACTTCCTTCATTCTATAGAAATAAACTAGAATTCCTAGTTCTGCTTCTCTAAAATCAGAAATTTAGTTCAGACTCCGTAATAATAGTACTTTAAACTTAACTGTACTAAACTAGAATTTATAAAGTTGAAAAATGACTGCCTCAAGTTTTACTAAATAACTCACATAGCAGAAAACTCTTAAAACCATCGCCTTTATCATTGACACTTAACCACGATAAAGTTGAAATGCGCCAACATAAAAAATGATGTTTCGAAACTAACTATATTGTTTAAGTGCAGGAATGGAAATTAATTATTTGGTTGTGCATGGTTAAAAAAATGGAAGAGAGAGAAAGAGAGAAATTTCTACAAAGTAGCAAATACCGTTTGGATAGATTAGATTAGTGATCAATTTATAATCTATTTGCAAGAGTACGAGGACGATTTAGAAATTTCCGACACAGATTAGAGGAATACAAATCAGAAAGCTATGCATACGTCACTGGACTTTCTTGTTCTTTTGAAGAGTATCTGTTTCACCCCACTAGACGATAGACCCCAGAAGATGATGGAGACAGCAGTGGTTGAAACAATTTAATGATAGTTCCCAATAATGATATACCCACTTTACACTAAACTGAAGTAGTGCCAAATGGAAATTACCAGTTTCACCTCACTAAATGAAATCTTGTGTTGAAATAATGCAAGTTGATTAAATTAGCTATCAGCACTAAATAACCTCATATATCATTTAATGGGAAAACGAACAATTAAAATAGGGAACACTCATGTAAAAATCACTAAAACAATCCCAAATAAACTCGGAAATGGAACACGAAAGTTCCTACATAACTAAGAATTGTTTACATTAGTATGTTGAGTTCTTCCAAAATACATCTAGATGTTGGTAGTGATATCAACTTAACAAAACATAATATCACCAGAAGTAATCAGAGACTACTATAATGGGAGAAATGTCCTCGTTGGCTTTCAAACTGAAACAGCTGATGTTCCCTGTAGAGCAAATGAGCATTATTTCCCATTCTTTCCTTCTATCTTTCTTTCGTTCTTTCTTTCCAACTTAAAGAACACAACATTAACATATCTTAATCACCTCAGCATTGGTCTTCCGACACGGGAAAATCACCAATAAACAAATTCAGGATGGCAGATCGAACGGGAATCACCCTAATGATGTATTAGAGGGTACTGATGTACAGGGCACTGCTACTTACACAGATGGGTAATGCGGCTTACCCATGAGAACAAGATAATGGAGGAAACCGCAGGTTTGAAGACAGACAGGTCAAAGAGACACGCCGAAGTCCAAGTACTGAGAGTACTTCACCCCGTCAGACTGCGCGGTCGATAAGGTTCGAACCTGCGATCTCCCGAATGCGAGTGGGTCAACACATTACCGCGGCGTCAACTAGGTATCCGCTTGATTTACTAACACACAACTCATTCTGTCACTCTGCTTATTCCGGTTTGTACTGGAATGTTTACTTTTTCACAACGTGTTGAAGTTCTCGTTGGTATATTTACATATTTATTTGAAACGCAGCGAATCGTGATGCCCACCCGGAGAATTGAAATGTTTGCACAGTGTGAATTTACTTCATCACCTCTCACTTAACCTGCAGTTATGACTAAACATGACTATTGAAACAAGAGTTAAGAAAAGAGGAAACAATATGCAATTTTGTATCTTTCTGCAGGTTTGGAAGTAAACTACTGTATCAAAATACTGTTTTCCTATACAGATTTTGGTTTTGTTTCTGCTCACTGTACCATTCAAAGGCATTGTGTTATCAATGTTATTAGTTAATGACGAAATCGTAGTACAACCCTTCTATGAATATTGTGTCTAAATGGACGGAAATACGAAATGAAATATATAGAAATTTATGTTAGAAGGTGCGTATATATACTAGAGTCAGAAGTCTTCCTTTTTCAGAATAATTTAATTAGACGTTCAATCTTATCTTAATATACAGTACAGACAATGCTCTTCCATATGCGATAAGAAACATTTACATCTGAATTATACCCCATAAAAATAATTAAAGTCTGTTATACAATTTCGTAGATAATTACACATTTTCTTTGTCGCGATAAGATATGACAGCTAGAGCCATCTATGGACAGAAAGACGCAGTCCTGCTATTTCATCTCTTCTTAATGAGTACATCTCGGGACGATCAGTAGAACTAAAAAGGCCATCTGAATATGTTTATTAATGACAGTTACTGTAGCAAAACTTGCATACTTGTAATGTATTGGTATTATAGAACGAGTACTGTTTATTTTTTCTAAATATCTGTGATAATTTACACTGTTCACCAACACACATAGAACATTGACATTCAACTATATTTTTCTGTGAAATGTGAAACTGTTATTTTGAAATATACTATCTTGTAATTCTTCTATAAATATTCTTAATAATCTTGAACATAATAGTACACTTTAAAGAAGTTTTTAAGAAACACAAAATATATTTATTGTTCTTTAAGTACTCTCCAAGTACTTACCACCAGTAAGTAGTAAGGCAGCATAGTCGCCATGAGCTCGCTCGGAAACAGCGCTTTTTGTTGCATCAAAAGCGCACTCGATAACTCACTCACTGATTCACTCATTTACTAACTTGCTCGCTTATACCGCAGTAACAAATATTCAGAGAGTTCCAGAAAGTTCGAGTTGGAAAAACACGCAGAGGATTCTTGTAATTTGACAGTAGCGCCTTCGATGATTATGTTTGTCGGGCAGCTGCTTAACTATTTATCGTTCCAACTACCGGAGCTGACTTTCCGATAACCTTGCAGCATAACTGCTGTGTCACAATATATTTATCTGCAGATCCTGCATCTGAATACATGTCAGATTATAATTGTTGAATCATTGATTGGTCGTTTCATATAACTTTCTATTTTAGGGCTGTTTTCTACCTTTCCCTCATTATTTTCTAATTTTCATGAATTTAAACGAAGTATAATAAAGTGTTTGACATTACTGACTTTTAAAGGGGGATAACTTTTCTAACATGGTAACACAGTGGTTTCGTTCGCGGTTGCTGTGCTAAGGGTCCTGAGTTCCATTCCCGGCTCTGGGGTTGGCGCTTTTAAGACATCCCTATCCACGCCTTCACCTCTGTCCAGCACAGATCTAATGTCCCGTATGCACAACGTGGTTCGGAGTCCACGGTATAAACTGTAGATCCTCTCGCCTCACCGTCATCTTCACTATTACCCTATCATTGAAGTTAATGGACCCGCCCTCTGGGTACCTCCACCTGAGAAATGGGTCCAGATATCAAGTGGTGGGGCGAGGCTACCCCGAAGGCCAAGGTTGCCATATGAGTCATGTTGGTAAACAACTAACTTTTCTAACATCACATATTTCACGACCCAACAGAGGAATGAGACTGTATTTGTACATTATTTTCCCAGTGATTATTTAGGGATAGCTATAGTCAGGGGCCACGCCGTGGCTCAGTGGTTAGACCGTCTGGCTCTTCAAAGCGGCCCGGGTTCGATCCCAGGCGACCGCAAAGTGAAATTTGTGATGGACAACACGGCGTTGGGCCGGGCTTTCTCCGGGACCTCCGGTTTCCCCCGCCATCTCATTCCATCAGTGCTCCATCTTCATCTCATGCATGATCAGAGTCACCACCTGCGGTGACACACACACACACACACACACACACACACACACTATAGTCAGGGAAGCAGGTGTAATAGTAATTATGACACTTCTGAATTCATGTTCATCAGTAGAAATAACTATGGAACTAGGAATAAGGAATTTCGTCAGTAACTGCTAGCAGGCTTTAGCGCTCTTCGGGTTATTGAAAATTGTACTGGAAGTCCTCGGAATTGCCTGAATTAAACACTCTCGAAGTCGATTCTTCTAGATTTGCTCTAATCGAACCGTCCGGAAACTTCAGCTCCGTAAAACAAAGGGGTCACATTTCCGGTTCTTACTAGCGTAGCGGCCCTTGAAACGTCAGTGTTTCTCCACAATACCGTCTGCGACCCCGCATCGCCATAACAGTGTATAGGTTAACAGTAGTTTTATTTTGAATTATGTCAAATAAAATCTGACGCATTCCAATAAATTGATGCAATTTATAGAAATTTGCATAGTTAAGGATTTAAAGAACCATTATTACATTGTTTAACTGACATTTTGATTGTTTAAAATGACACAACTACTTCTAAATACATTTTACTTGGGTAATTTTAAACTGCATTGCAGCTATCATTCATTGTTTAATATAATTGTTGGGATTTTTAAAATCTGTACAACTTGTTTATGTTATATTTCATACACCTTCGTGAATAATATCCAAAGTAATAATCGAAACTACTGTTTAATTTAAATTATTCATTTAAACCAAACTGTTACATTAGGGATGACATATGCATACAGCTTTCACGCGGGTACATCACTCCTCTTTTGCTCAAGTTGGCTAGTTCTACAATATTAAAAAGTTTCAGAAACATCCCTTTATTTCACCAGGACAGGAATGCAATCTTATCTGCATTCTTTACTCAAAAGCTGACTTGCTGTTTCAGACATTCCGTTTTACGGAAATCTTTTGTTGGTTCCAGTGTACTATATTAATATAGGAGAGTGTTGCATTGTATATCTGCATCTTCTTATGTATTAATTACTCGTAAAGCACCAAGTGATTGTTGTACTTATGGTAGTGAAGAATATGATAGCTCGTTTGTAGAACTTCTCTCTGGCAAAAACAAAAATGCATAATTCAAACTCTGCTCATTAAGGTGAACTGGTGTAAGGCTTCCAAATCATGACTACAGATGCAGCTAGTATTAAAATAAAAGTATTGTGGTTATAAAATAATGGCTGTGCATAGTGCTTTGATGGTGATCATTAGTAACTGGGATATTATGTAAGCTAAAGAATAGTCCAGCAGAAGGTATAGGAAGAAAATAAAGGCAATTTGGGAGTGTATTGTTGGGTGTTTATGTATTCTCATGTTGAAGTTTTAAAGGACACTGAAAATAAGATGAATTATATGTAATTGAAGTGTAAGCTTCAAGGTGTATTCGTATAAAGACCAATTTTTGTACTTCTTAGTAATTTTCACCTTTGGATTTTGGATACTTTAATATTTGTGAGGTGTACCCTTTTTCTTTTGTGGCGCGCAAAACTTAACGCTACAGGTGTTAATGCTATGATGTTGTCTTAGTGTATAATGTCAATTTTACTATAACAGAATGTAGTTCCTCTAAAAGCTCACGTTGATTAAATATTTTGCAACTTCTTCATCCCTTATCGTTGGTCCACGTGCCTAATTTTTACATTGCTTGATAGAGAGATGTTGTTAAACGTATCTGCCTTTCTGTACATAAAGAGTAGACTATTGTGTGTTTCAAATGGGAAGAGTTCTCGCCTATAGCGAATGAGATGCCTTAGAGCCTTCAGTGTTACCACCTTGTTATATCTCCACTGTTTTTAAATTTCCCTCTCTCTGGCACACTTGCGAGTCTTCTTGGCGCCAGACTTAAGGGAATGCAAATTGAATTTTCCAAAGTTTTATAATAATGCAGTTGTTGAAATCACGGTTCCCCTTGGTCATAAACATAAAGTCACTTAATATATGTTATATCAAAATAATATTAGGTTAGCATAGATATTCTATACTGATTATTTGGCATATAATATATATAAAATAAGAAGTGTTTGATGGACTAGAAACGTGGATGAACGGAGAAACAGAAATATGAGGCCCCTCAAGGGAGAACACATGTCAGTCGGCTTTCTTCATAACAAAGCCCACTCCCAAGGAACAATACCTGCGAACCATGTGAAGGCTCGGTCTGTCCTGTTTTCTCTTTCACGCCAATACGTACGTGATCAATACAATGCAGTTCTATATTATCCGAATTCCTAAACTTTCGCATCGTACGTGCTTCGAAATTAAGTAAGTGGACGCTGTGGGAAACCTTCTATCAACGTTCGGTTATGCGCACATACAAAATTCGTACGATGGTTTAAACTCAAATTGGGAACCAACCAATTATAGTTTAGAACTTACACACGTGATTCACACGAAAATTCAAAATGTAACGATAGAGGGGGAAATCCAGGAGATAGTGGATCCGTAATTTTGATAACTGTCACACTCTATCTCGGGCGGGTTGTAGTGAAACCACGCCGTACGTATCAGCGCGGCAAGAGTACCTCGAATACACAACACGTGGATCAGTGCTTTTATATATATATATATAAAGTGCGGTAAGAATACACCGAATACACAACACGCATGAAGAACTCTGTCGTTACCGCCAAACACATCACATGAGTCAGCAAACAGCAACTTTCCAGGTGGCGAGTGAGGTACCTTATTACAGTTGTGAATAAATGGACCATGGAACAGTCGAGGTGTTTTCTTCGCTAATCACACCACACCCAGTCAGGACGTATCCCACACCCTGGAACAAAGAAGAGAGTCCATGCAGAGCGAACCCCGAGGATAACCCCTACCTGTCCAGTAAACCTCCTACATCCAAACCCTCACGTCATCTTTGCTACTTTATGAAGTGTTGAGTGCTGGGAGGACTCAACCAGGTTACAAATGGGCAGAACCGCCTCAATGGATATTCGTATATTACACACATGTTTTAAATATATAGTGTCAAAATAGTTATAGTTTATGCATTACTTATTTTTCTGATCTAACAAAAATGCCAGCTGTGCATCCATATAGCTGTGAATGTTACTTACGTTAAGAGATAATTTGTCATTGTCATGGTCCTCATCCTCTGAGTATTGCAAATTTATGATAGGTTCCAAAATCCCGTCATGTGCTATTAATTTCCAAGAGTCGTCTTCTTGTAGTTTATCTGATGTCTCACGCAGTTTTCCCAACTTTCTTGTGTTCTTTGTCAATTTCTTCGTGAATAAGTCGTTCAACGTCAATCAGTTTAAAGGCATTATTTCTGTTTGCAAGATAATTTGAGCTCACATTAACTCAATTGGATTGTTCTGGCAGTAGTAAGGGGGAAGGTGGAATGTGTCTCATTTCAGTTGCAAGCTGATCCAGCTGATATACCTTTACATGGTTTTTAAATGGAAGAAAAACTGAACAATGCTGCCTTGAACTCTCGAAAGTAAATAGAGATTACGAAACCATTCATAAACAAAGTTATGTGACCTGACACGTTCTGCCAGGCCAGTAGGAAGTATATTGTTTCCTCTCGCTCGAATTTAACAAACATGTTGGCATATTCAAAGTAATTCTTTTATCAACTCATGTAAAACGTTTGATTAATTACAAATATACAAACACGCATACATGCCCACCAATAATGCTATTCACTACATTGTTTACTTCATTGATTTGTATTAGATAAATAATATGAGCTAAAAATATGGACGTTTTACGCTTATGTTTAATACATTACTCTCTACCTTTCTCAAGGATCAGTTTTTGCGAAATCTGAATATTTGTCTTACCGCGGATACTATTTATTAGAGTGATTAGGTTGGCGCAAGTCACACACCACTTAGGGGGAATGCAATACAACACCGCAGGACTCACCTAGCAGCGCTCAAGGACAAACATCATCCCATTTGAAACAGATACAGTAAGTCGCTGAGCTCCGATTGGGACCAAAATGGATCCTAGCACCAGTTTAGCGTGCCAGTTTTTTTTTTTTCTTGAAAATAATTATATTCCATAAGAACATTTTACTTGTCAACCATGATTTACTGAAACCATTTCTCATTTCTTTTCGTTGGACAGTTGGTGAAAGGTTTAGAAAGCACAAGAGAAACAGCCGCTCTACAGTAATCTGGGTGTTATTGTTAAAGGCGCTTACTGTATTCTTTGATGTTGAGGAGGGACTGCTAACCTTTTACAGTCTCAGAAGTTCTCATCTTATCATTTTGTTGCTACATTCTCTCGTTTGTAATTTAGAATTTTAATATTTTATTAGCTCTTTCATCACTGGCGCTTCCCTCCCTTTTTCTTTCTCGCGTTATGAATGTTTAATTTGGCCATTTTATAAGCCTGCTCTGTAGAAAACTACTGCCGCCCCCACATACTCATTTTGGGCGTTTTCATCACCACCTCTCTAACCAACTCTCATTTCTTTTTGGGATTTCCGCTTCCACAATAATACACAATAACTCCAAGAGCCAAATCGTCTTAAATATCATGTAGAAGCAAGGCTCCATTCTCAACGAAATGTAAGCGCAGACGCAGCCTAAAGCATTGGATTTTATGCCTAATAATCATTCAAACGCAAAGCGTTACGTAACGCAAGGGTCTGTAAACTCCAATATTTATATTTCCGATGAGTCCATTAAGGTAAAACTGCAATGTTTTTCTCCAAACATTGGCGACTTCTGGAGAGTACACGATGGCGATGCGAGCTTTTACAACATCTGCAAGGCTACACTGAAAATTCGCCGAAAATGTTGAAAATCTTTCGTAGCTTAGGGTGTGTAGTAATGGCTGGCATGCTATTTTTATCATTTGCACCATTTTTGGTCATCACGTGACAATTTAAAGAGAGAGACCTTTAATTTTCTGAGAAACTGTTTTCTAACACTTTTCAGTATACAAAATACCTCACGCGTCAAAGTTTTTCATTTAACTTGGTGAAACTTACAGGATAGGTCCATAATATGTAAATAAGAAACTTCACTTTACCCCGCCCCCCTTTGTTAATGCTCATGTTTTGAAGATTAAATGGTGTTAAGGAATAAAACATAATTTAGAGGGCTAACACATTTAAAATACTTTAGAGCAAATGCTACAAGAATATTCCAAAACATAAGAATGTGGGTCTTTTAAAATTCCTCTGCATTAGCCGAAAACAAAAATTCAACCTAAAAGCTCAAATTTTTTGGCGTATACATTTTGTATAGTGCAATATTTTCATAAAAAAACTAAAACTTATGGCCTATTTGGTGTAGCAACATTAAAATTTGCATGCAAGTTTCAATTGATTCTCTAATTATGTGGCTAAATTTTTATAATGATGGGTTTATTATTGTAGAAGCTGGAATTTTCAGTGTAGTTTTGCCTTGTGCTCTTCAGTTTCGATATAATACATTTTAAATGTTGATGTGGTATGCTACTGCTCTTTTTGCTTGCTACACTTTTTCTTTCTTTATTTGACCATAAACATTGTATACATCAGCGCTAAAAGCACACAAAGAAAGCTGGGAAAGATTTATGGGAGACAAAATATGGCATATATATTCCTAGATACTAAATCTAAAAGAGAAGGATATGCCCAAATTAATTCAACAAAAGAAGAAACACGAATGAATCATCATAGAAACCTCTGGTGTGAAGATATGGTAGAAGAAGTAAATACTAAAAGAATACAAAGTAAAGAAATTGACTTTATGTCATTAAAAGAAGTGGAAACAGTAATGAACTAACACCTCAAAAATGCTTCATGTGAAGCAGAAGAAAATGCAGAAGCACCTTATGCTACCTAATGGAAGTATGGTGCGATCCATATAAACTTGAACCATTTTAATAGGTCATAATTTCCCTGTGAAAGTTCATAGAATGTAGAAATTTGTTTTAATGATCTCAGTGGCTCTGAGAGAATTGACAACACTGACAACTGTTGACAGCTGACAGTCATAACAGCAACATGCAGTCCTCACTACTAGAGCTTGTTTACATTTTGAATATTTTGAATAATATCGATGATGTCGAATTGAGAGGTTATCTCCAGCAAGATGAAGCAATGTGCCATACATCTAATGACACCATGGAACTTTTAACCAGTTTCTTTGATAACACTGGGCAACAACAAAATAATTTTGAATGTTTCGAGCACTTCATGAGGCAATTCCTACTAATTTTGGGTTGAGAAAAACAAATATGACAAGGAAAAAAGTTTATTAGCTCTAGCTTCTATGATATACACAAGGTGGAAGTATTACATATTAACTGATTGAGATAAAAGGATACATTTTAATTACATACATGCTAACAACAATGAAAGTGCATATGATATTTTCACTGGTAATTACATGCTAAGAGTTCTAAATTGCTGGAAAAATACTTCACAGATAGTCGTGTCTGAAGAGAATCATGTGGTGACCTATTGACTTCGTCGTCCTTTAGCTTGCCTCTTGTGAGGGAGTTCCGCAGAATCCCTATACAAAGACCAACAGTAATCCGCAAGCAATTACTTCATTCCAACGGCCCTGATATCTTTACTCCATACCAGAAATGTCCTGATGGAATCTCTCCCTATGTTCATCACTAACAGCTCCACAACTAGGAGGGGAAAAGTCTAGGTGAGAGTGGAGAAAATGGATCTTAAGGGACATGTTGCATCCAAGGTTACGGTATTTTTGCAGGAGCACTGTCGCAAAATGCTTGTAGTTGTCATCTCTTTTGTTGCCTAAAAATCCATGAACAACACCCTTGAAGGCTTCCCGAGCTGCCTTTTCTTTCCCCTCCAAAATTTGGTCAAATGCAGGATCATTTACAAGTCCTCTTATTTGTGGTCCGACAAGAATGCCTTCCTTAACTTTTGCATCACTTAATTTCCAAAATTTCTCTCTGATGTTATTTGACAAGTGTGTCAATTCCCCCCCCCCCCCCCAAATATCCCCAAATTTAAAATCTTCACTCTAACAAATGAAATGTCACTTTATCTTCAAAACAAGAGCTAATCTACGGTGATTTTTGAATTCAGCAGATGTGAATACATGTAAACTCACTATTTTTAAGCCCGAAACATTTTCATTGTTGCCCAGTGTGATCGAATAATCTCAAAAGTTCTGTAGCCCCGCAGATCCTCTGACCTAACTTCAGCGGATTCTTTTTTTTTTCTTTTTTTGTGCGAATATCTAAAAAACAGAGTGTACAAGTATAAGCCACGGACAATTTATGTTCTCAAGGAATCCATTGAAGTGGAAATAAATAACATTGGCGAGGATACTCTTCGTAAAACTTCAGAGAATATAGTAAAATGAGTGCAGACATGTATAGATGCTGGTGAAGGACATTTCAAACATTTTCTCTGAGATGTACATAGTATAGTGTAATCTCCCAATTGTGTTTTATATTCTCCCAAAGTTGCACGTGTATCCTATTATTGGTTCAAAAGTTATGGCCTATTGAAATGGTTCAGGTTTATATGGATCACACTATACTTCGAAGGTGATGAGCCAAATTTAAATCGTCAAATTTTAATTGCTATTACAGAATTAAATTTTGCAATTGATTGGCCAGATTTGTACAGCCATGTAGCATTGAGCAGGCCTATTGCTACTTGGGGCTTAAATTTAGTCTAGGGGAGATGCGATATAAAGTTTAAATACATTTTTAATCATTAACTGACAAATGAAAGAGAGACTACTTAAATTTATATACCTTAGAACAGAAAGCTATATGCTATTTTGAAACGAGTTTCAAAGCCCCAAAAATTAAAGAAGAGTCAATATAATTTTTCTGGAGGATAAAGCAATTACAGTATTTCACAGAAAAGAAAGTCTCCGGCGCATGAGACGCACCCACACCCTCCTTCGATAGATTTATGACACCCCATGGCAGTACAGTTACAGACAATTCAAAAACATTCTGACATCTTCTACCTTTGTGAATGTATCTTCTCGGTTTTAATGCACAGAGTGAACAGGGCGCATATTTTTAACGGTTCTACTCGTTGTGTAGCAGGCGTTCTCTGCCACACACATTAGCTGTTCTTATCCCACTAACGTTGGCACTTGGTCACACATTACTTTTAGGGACTTTCTTTGCGTTACTGGCAGTACAAGTTATAGAATTGAATAGTCAATGTCAATCGGGAGGATTCTAAGGAAAATATGTTCCTATCTGCCTAAAGAAGAATAAATTCCGAATTGTCATGCACATTTCGAAGCCGTAATAAGCACTCTTTCTAGCCACTGAAGTGTAGAAAAGGAAGTCTATAATCCCGTTTGGGAGGGAGGGTAGTTCTTACGCCTCACCATTTGATTAAAAGTTCGTATTCATTAGTGTAAGATTTTGACAACATATACTCTACACCATTAATGATGTGAAATTTCAGGAATTCAGTGTGTAATTTACAGAAATTATCTGTTTCCCTACGCCGTATGGTCAGAAGTAATCACCGTCGCTAATAGGCCACTAAAGCGATTACTTTTGTGTGTCTATTGAGATCATTATTAGTTTTGTTTATGGTATGCCTATTATGAGCAATAAAGTACACTTCTGTTCGGAATTAACTAACCATGCGATGAGATCCTTTTGGTTCGCTACGATCATCATGCGCTTTGTACAATTAGCCACACATTGGAACAATAATTAAGCGAGATTCAAAAGCGCTATCCTGTTAGTTGTAACGCGCTTATGTCACTGCCTGTAAATAATGTTATAGTGCTATGTGGAGTGACTGACAAAGGGAACAATGCTCGCTGCGTGATTGTATTGTGTGCGTTGAGAATATATCATGACCCTTCCGCTCACATGTGCTGAGCTAGATTATCTCCTCAGGTGGATTTGGAAGATAGCAATATTGCAGTGGTTGCTAAAGTAATTGTTTAGAAACAACACGGTAAGGGAAAGAATCAGTCAACCACTCTTAAGTGTATGTCTGCGAGCCCAACCCTGTTGATTCTTCTTTCTCTTCAGTTTTATCCTTAATACCACACAGAAGTTGTTTGTGTATATCCTCAACACTTGCATCTGGTTAGTTCTTTAAGATTTCAGCAGTATAAAGTATACACACGAGGACATAATATTCTGTGGAAATACTGAACAAATTTCGAAGAGCTTGTTTGGTTTGGTGCCCAAAAAAATTTAAGAGCTTCTTTGCAATTGCGGCTCTTCAAAGCTTAATACTTTTAAAAAGTATTTTAAAACTATTTAAAAGTATTTTTAAAAAAGCTTAAATCTCTCATGAGCTATATAAATTGTAAAAAATTAATAGTTAACCGGGTTAGGCATATACGAGCCTTAAAACGTACTCTTTTAAAGCTTTAGTACCAAGTCAAAATTCATACAAGATATATACAGGCTGTTTCAGAAATACCTTTACAAACTTCAGGTATGGCTTCCTCACATTAAAAGAAGGGAAAAAGTTCATATGAGCATATGCCCCATGATCCGCGTTATTCCTGTCCAATGAAAGTGTGAGTTTAACGGGCTTCAGGGTCCAATCTCAAAACTTCATTTCTCTATGCTCTCATAGAAGGTTTTGACTTATTGTACTACATACGATAGATGGCGGAGTGTTGCCATGGAGACTTGTTTATGTTTGTCATTTGTTATCAGTATGTCTTCAACGTTTCAATTGTGTACTTGTAGTGAGTTAACTGCACGTGTTTCGTTCCACCGTGGCTGGATATTCACTGCGTGAACAGGCAGACATGATTGTTATGTATGGTCGCGCAAATGGTAATGGCTGCGCGTCTCTATCAGATGGAGTTTCCAGACCGAAGACAGCTGAGTCATCCAAAATTTGTTGCGGTTTACCGTCGCCTTGCTGAGACAGGAACCGTTGCACCACGGACTATTGATTGAAGAAGACCTAGAGCTGCCATACCGGATGCAGAAACGCTTCATCGACCTGTCATAGAAAACTCCGAAACCATTTGCCACCATCCCAGAGATTTTAAAAGGGTGTGGCATTCCAAGATTCGACGAGTACAGGCAGGCATAGATGCAAGAGGAGGAAATTTCGAACATTTATTATGAGTTTTGTGTGTTATAAGTATATCACTGCGTTGAACACCTCCTAACGAGAAAACAAAGGATTAAGGGACATATGTTCATATAAACTTTCTTTTTTTCTTTTGTTGTGAGGAACCCATACCTGAAATTTCTAGAAGTATTTCCGAAACATTCTGTATGCAAAAGAGAAATGAGAATATAAAAAAATTAATTAACAATAAAATTTTCTATATATTGGTAAGCAGTTTTAAAGTCATTTGCTTTTTTAATGTTCAGTGAAGCTGGTTTTGGAATATCTTTATGTCCTCAACTGCTGGCTTAGCTTGAAAGTTTCAGGACATAATGGAATTGAAGGTAACGAAACTGTAGATTGTTTATAAAGTAGAAGCTTAACCTTCTTTTAGTAGTTCAGAACCGTTTTGAGAACTTTCAGACCCAAATCTCAAACTTTAGACACCAAAAGTAACATGTACAACTTTGTTTCTAGCCTAATGGTCACGAAAGGTATATAGGCATTTGGGTGGAAACACCAGCGGAGTTTTATAATGAGGAAAGAGAATTCAGACTAGTTCTGAATCGTTTAATTGTATGTTTCATTTGCAAAGTAATCTCTTTAAGATGCATTAAGTTATTGCATCTTAATGTGTGCAAATACTTTGTTATTGAATAATAAAGAAAACAAATCAGCAAAATACATTTTATGTAGTGTCACGTGTATTAAAACTTTATTTCTTTTTCAATACCACGTATACTTTCTGTAATACTACCTAAGACACTATAGACCATTATTCATACTAAGCGCGGCCATACCTATGTTACTTAGGTTCTTGCAATTGAGTAATAAAGTTGCAGAACCGAGGTTAAGCTGTAGCTTGGCTTGACTTTTATTTTTAATAATATGATACTATGTGCAACATAACAGTGTATTTAGCTATAGTATAATAAATGTGTAAATTATAGTCCTTTAATCTATTATAGATAAGTATATTTTTGGTGATTTATTCGTATAAAAGTACAAAGGAACACGTTTAGGCGTTCCTTCGACATTATCTTGCAAACTATACCTTCATTCACTTTGGACCATCTCTTCAGTGATAGAGCAATTATGTTAGTGCTTTATAAAGGTGCATCATTATTATTTAGAAGAAATATTAGCATTAACTGAGAATATACAGATACGACCAAATATATTCTTAATTCAAACGCTTCTCTTCACTGCCGCCTTGAAGCTTTTTAAATTTGTTTTATTCAGGGTGGTTTATAAGCTGGTCGTTCTGAAATTAGTATGTCTATGATAAATATCAATGAAATCGAAATGAAACCATTTTTTTTTCTTTAAGATATCCTTTAGCACAAAACACGCACTATATTCTTACTTTTCAAATAAATATGCATTTTTTATATAAACTGCTTGTTGGACAAGGCTATGTTCATATTAATTGTAATCTCCCATATTTCAAAGTGATGAGCTCTGTAGCGTTGTAGAATCCCACACTCAATTCTGTTTGTTCTTTGGCGTAATTGGTAAATATATTACGTGGAACTGATAATCTACTTCTAGAAATGTTCCAAAATCAGGATAAATATGGTGTTTGTATGAGGAACGTAACATTTTGGGCAATTTTCTTATGAAAATAAGCAAATATGTGCAATAGCGCGAGCATTTAACTTTGTTGCAAAAGATCAGCTTTTATTATGCTCCTGATTTTGATTAGCAAACAAATCCGTCCTAATTATCAGTAAACTAGAAAACATATCAAACTTAGGTAACTATTAACTACACCATAGACATTAAATTGCACCGCTTTGTAGGAGACACTACGACAACGTGCTCAACTTGCCTAAGTGCTCAACGAATCATGCAGTGATACTTAAAATCTAGTGCTGCAGGATTTTTAAATATACATTTTTGCACCAGCGGCCAAAATGCTTCTACATACAACATACATTTATTTCATGTTAATAGGACATAAATACTGACAGGCAGTGACTTCAGAGGTCGACGCTTGGAATTGGAGAGATAATTAATAGAGGTAAAATATTCGAATTATCTTTCCCAAAATCTCTTACCTTTCCTTTCCGCGGAGTATCGTCAGATTATAAGAATCTGGAATTCTCCTTCTCCCTTGCTACAAAACATTCTAGAAATCTCTAGAAAATCCCGCTGGCTGTTCAATGACTTGTGAGTCCAGAGGATGCTACCACTGCAGATCATTGGAGACGTATTAGATTCGCAATCGACTGAGCCATCCATCAAAGAGTAAGCTGCGCGTACTCCATTACTTGTGAGGAAAGTAAAGTGAGAGTGAAATTTGAACTACATCTGGGTATTGAAGTGACAGTGAGAACCTCATGATGTGACAGTGAAAACTACAGTCACAATATTCTAATGTAACTTGCAGTAGTTAGACGTTTCAGTCTAATTGTTATGCAGTGATTATTTGGCCACGATATAGATGTGTTTGATGGAAGAAGAAACTAAACAGTTACGGAATAAGTGAGTCGGATATCCAAAGTCAGTTAGACATGTGTTGAAACTTGCCTGTTTTCACTGTGCACCTTGTCGTACTATTTAATTGTTATTTAGAATAATTTATGTATTACGTTAGTACAATGTTACAGTTTTGGACTTCTTAATTATTATTAAAGGAATACAATTATATTTAAGTAGTCATAGGTACCTATTCTTATACTACAAAAAAATAAATTAAAAATATATCCTTCTTGAGGGAATTCTGCAGGGAATGTAATGTAAAGTGCTCATGGATCAAATTGACATTTTACTGCCGCTGTGAACTGCGATTTTGATACAGGTAGGTTGTAAGATCAGTGAAAGGTGTCCCACCCCTTATCGCCTACCCTGATTAAAAACAACACTTTATTCTAGAGGCCGTCATTTTGTCATGGAATTTCGTGATCCAGCTTCGTGTACTTTAAAAATTCAAGAGCAAGTTCACCATTTTTAGTCCATGGATGATAGCTACTTGATTCATCGATTGATATTCCTGTTTTATTATGCAGTACCCTGGCATACATGTATCACGAAGATGATTTAATTGCTGACAACACTATGTTCTCTTTCTGCTTTGGATTAAAGGAAGCAAACGTTCGTTTTGCACGATATTCGTTGCAAGCCATCTGATATGTTTATTACTCCAACTAGTTTAATGCTCTTTAGCATACTCTAGGAATTTCCATACGTAATTGCATACAACGCCTCGAAACAATAGCTAAGGAGAATGCATGTCTTTTAATCATTTAACTGCTTCACGCTGTGTGTGGTATGATTAGGTAGAAACATAAGAAAGACGTTATCGAAAACAGAACGTTTCAGCTCTAAATAACGACCATGTGGTTAGTGTTATCGCAACAACGCGCCAAGTAATGCGTTAGTGCAATTATCTGCCGCAGGAGTGTTTGCAAAAACTTCTGTTTACATATATACAAATATAACAACTTGTAACTTAAAACTTCACTTATAAGAAATGGTGATACTTTTCTTATACATTGTCCGGAATCGAGATTTCATATAAGAATTTTACACATCATCAGCCAGAAACAACAAAGCTGTCATCATTGTTACCAACGCTAGTTGTTAATATGTTCTTGTTAGTGCTACCAAAATCTGAAAATAAAACAAATTTTGAAACAGAATCGACTGCCGGTATTTCAAAATTCATTTCGCGATGTCTGTTTTTAAAACAAATATATTTTGCAAACCATTAAATCTATCGAACCATTTAATTGTTTTAATAATTTAACTTATGGATTTATTTCATGGTTAAATGACCAAAAATAATCTGCTATGGCCGATTTATCAGTCTGTTTAAACTTAATGTTAGGAACATGTTCTTTCTTTGTTTTAAAATTTGTTTTATTTTCAGATTTTGCTAATTCCACTAAGAACATAGTGTCACGAACCCGTATCTACAATCGCGCGACTTGTTTACACAAAAGGTACAGATAGGCGGGCAGTGTGAAAACCAAGAAGCGGCAGACAAGATAACATGCAGATAAGGGTCTGCCGAAACAAAAAAACTGAAATAAATGGAAATTTCTAGTTACTTCTTGGCTGATAGTGTCTGTTCGGGTTCTGGTTTATTTTCGCATAATCTAGAAATTATCAGGAGGTATTTAAGGAAGTGATGAGTTGTGAAACGTGAGTGAGTGAGTTGCGAGTTTTGTAACAAGAGAGTCAGCTGTGTTGGTGTTGTAATGAGAGCTGTTTGTTTTTATCATTGACTTTGGTGCTGTAGATTGTGATATGTGACGTAATTCCGCTGCTACGGAGTGTATTTCTACGCAAATAAAGAACATTTAGAATTTCGGCAAATTGTACTTTAATTCTACGAACCCACAACGTCACAATATTAACATCTAGCGTTCGTAACGATGGCGACAGCTTTGTTGTTTCCGGCTGAGGATGTGTAAAAGGCTTACATGAAATCACGATCCCGGACAATTTATAAGAAAAGTATCATCATTTCTTATAAGTGAAGTATTGAGTTACAAATTGTTATATTTGTATATATTTGTTTGCTTCACTGTTAATAGCCTCATATTTTACATATTCTGTTTACATATTTGAAAAAAACGCCAACATTTATACGTGAGGTATTTTTTTAATGTTGGAGGATAAGATACAAAACGAACAATTAATTTTTAGGAACTATGGTCATAATATGACAACAGTGTAGGATTATTCTCAAATTATACTAAATATTTCTGTGTAAGTTATGATGAATCGACGTTTACACTTCCTAGTTGCATGTACATTCCATCTTATTAGGTTGCTATGTTGTTTTTCCTTTTCTAGAATTGGAGGAACTTCCTTATCAAAACAGCACTTTGATGAACCAACCTAAATTGTATGAAGTAAATATAAGCTTACAAACGTTAATCAACTTAAAAATATGTGATCTATTACATTCACACATCGGTATACATTATCGCATCAGTTTTCTTACTTATTTCTGGTTTAGAAACAAATGCGAAACCGCAGTCCAATTTTTTAAAGCCGGTTGCTTAATGCTGCTCCTAACAGTTCATGCTCTTCCATTGCATTCTAAGACAGAGCTGAATAATGATGGGAGTGTAAGCAAATTGCAGGTCGTGAAATCCAAATCAGTAACAACGAATATCTCATAAATGGCTAATGCTACAAAGTTATTTCAAGTAAGGTGCTTATTTTAAGCAGATCTACATTCTATGCACCTGGTAAAGAAAGTAAGGAGACAACTTCGATGTCAGAAAAGAATGTATAGTAATGAAAGGTTTAAACGCAGCAATTAGAAGGTGCTGCTTTATGAAACACATGTAATTTTGTGAAATCAGTAGACACAGGCAGCCAAAAGTAGTTACAGCTTTTGGAAAACGCTACAGCGCTGTAAGAGTCTCCACTATGAATGTAATAACTTTAAATTTTCCAACTATTCCTCAATAAACTTATAAATTATTAAGCCTTAATTAATAAGAGTATGCACATGTTGCTTCAAATTTTTTTCACCACGACCACGACCATTATTATTAACATTATCATCTTTATTACTATCATCATTATTATCATCTTTATTACTATCATTATCATTGGCCGCGCCATCGCTGAGTGGTTAGACCACTTGGCTCTCATCAAAGCGGTTCGGGTTTGGGCCCAGGCAGCCGCTAAGTGAGGTTCTTTGTGGACAACATGGCGCTGGGATGGGTTTTCTCTGGGATCTCCGGATTCTCCCGCCATCTCATTCCACTGGTGCTTCATCTTCATCTCATGTATCATCAGTGTCATCGCCTGCGGTGCCGTATGTAGTAAAAGCGGGCGTTTAAACACTGCATATTTCAATTCGTATCATCATCATTATTTATTATGTCCACGTTTTGCATCCATTGCAGTATTAAAATGAATTTAAGCTTCTCTGTATAATTTTTCCATTTTTTATTTTTAAACGATTTAAGAAATTAAAATAAATGAAAAGAACCATTGGTTTTACTTTTGCACTACTTTTGCCAAAACTTGACAACTTTCAAAGCAATCGCTGGGTTATAAACCATTACTCAGCAAAAGGCGACCCTTATAAACAGGACGAGAGGCAATGGAGCCAGTCTTCTGCTTCCTTTATTTCCTGCAGATACATGCCCTTAAACCCAAACATCAAAGTAACGCCACCTTTGACAGAGGAGAATGGCAGGGTTGTCATGTTTAGGGGGTGGGCATTTACCCACCTAAATCAGGCATTGCATTACATTAAAATTACTTACATTTAACCGGAAATACGATGTTTAGTCCTATATATGTAAAGAAGAATTAGTAAAGGAAGGTTAGGTTTTGTGTGTGTGTGTGTGTGTGTGTGTGTGTGTGTGTGTGTGTGTGTGTGTGTGTGTGTGTGTGTGTGTGTGTGTGTGTGTGTGTGTGTGCGCGCGCGCGTGCGTGCGTGTGAGCAGAACATGTATTAAAAAACTTAGTATTTAAGTCCCAAATCTTTCAAGAACGCGATATATGGGTTTAGGAGGAAAAAGGAAAGAAGAATAAAAGATCCTCCCCTACCCTAAGCTACACTTTACACGAGAAATTTGTGTTCTTTGTTTCAAAATTTCCTCAGAAATTTACCATTTCTATTGTAATTGAGGTTTTTGCTTACAAATTAAAATGTAGTCCTGAATTTCTTAGGATATCCTTTAAAGTAATTTTTAATTTGAATACATTTCCTATAATGTTTGTACAATTGGTAAATAAAGATGTGAATAAAAATTACATGTCAAATAATAATTGTGACATAAAATATTTTGATACATTATGATTGATAAATATGTCATGCAATTTTTAAGCACTAAGTCATCATTCGTTTGTTTTTCTGGGTATCCTGTAAATTTTATAGAATTTAGCGGCAGTACGAACTCAGAGCTTGCCCGCCTCGGTAGCCTGGTGGTAGCATGTCTGCCTCACGTTCACGAGGTCCCGAGTTCGAATCTCGGTCACGGTGAGTTACCTGAATAAGGTTTTTTCCGGGGTTTTCCCTTATCCTGAAAGAGCGAATGTCGGGTAACTCTAAGCTCTATGGCCCCTGGGCTCATTTGAGCATCATTTCACCCATTCCATTGATCGTCCGATATGACTTAAAATTGGAGGACATAAATTACACACAAAAAAGGTCAGAGCTTTCTGAAAATTTGGTTTTACTTCAACTTCATGTATAGCCTGCAAATTGTGTAATAAATACTTTTCTGGATGCATTTATACTGATTTACTTGCAGTGGATATGTAATCAGAAAGTTTATAAGAACAGTTTATAGAAGATGTGTAAATATAAATGATGTAACGTACAATTTAAAATGTCGTTTAACTACCTTCTTACAATATATGACAACGTAAGTGATAACATTGATATGAACTGATAATTAGTTCTTTAGTTTTGATGAATTTTCTTTTGAAACTCGACCTTGGAGATTTTTTTTCATAGACTATTAATCTGTTTCCTACAAAAGTTAAACAAAAACTGACAAATAATAGGGTTTGAGAACCAGAAAGTGCAATAATAAATCTATTTTAACATTACGTTTCTAATATAAACGACTATTTCTTATATCAGGAGGTTTCCTTATATTCGAATGCATATAACTGTTATGGAAGGTAAAGTCACTTTACTCGTTTGAAAATTCCAGCTCGGTCTTATCAACTGGTGGGATAGGATGTGACTTTAGATTAACAAAGGGTACAAGTAGCTTTTGAGGGAGAAACGCTTCACTGATGCATGAAATAGCCGAAGTGGAATACCTTGATATATTGGAACACCGCATTCTCAATCAATATTTGAAACACCGTGTTCGGGATTTATGTTCCGGAGGAATTAGCAACTGCAGTCGAGTGGCTATGCTTGCTAATATGATACAAAGGGGCTTGGAAATCGCTAATCCATGCTTTGCATGGGGAAGATATTAAGAGCTTGTTCAATTATCATGGCACATGCACTTGGTGTATTGCAATATATGGAGTATGGAATGCACAGTTTAAAGGGCATAAGAGCCTTTACTGAGGATTGGGTACTCTTCAAGGGAAACAGTTTGCAGGTAAATGTAAGAGTATTCAGTAATATTTCTTTATAAAACGGATACCTCTTTTCATAACTAACAGCGGTCAATTTAATTAACAAAAATTTAAATTTTATAGGATATAATATGAATTTTCAACTCGATATTCACAGTTGAGTCATGCTCGTACGCAGAGACCGGACCTTAGGGAAAATGCCTTTTTAAGTGTTTCAAATCTCTCTTCATTTTGAAAGTGAATCTGTATGAATTATAGATAGCCTTGTGATTGAAATAACAAGT
Organism: Mantis religiosa; assembly: GCA_030765055.1. Taxonomy (NCBI): domain Eukaryota; kingdom Metazoa; phylum Arthropoda; class Insecta; order Mantodea; family Mantidae; genus Mantis; species Mantis religiosa. The sequence goes on along the minus strand of JAUKNK010000355.1, from coordinate 2,853,108 downwards.
TTTATGTTGCCCTTTTCTGTCTTTTTCAGTTTAAAAGCCTGTTTTATGAAATAAATGCTTTTCATTGTCGTTATTCCTTATTTATCTATTTATTAGATATTATTTTATTAATTATTATTTTATTAATTTTTAAATATTTCGTTCAGGTACATTTTATTTAAATAACCTTTGGTCCTAACATTGAAAGTTACTTCTCCGGATATATATTATTGTCTTAAAGTTGCAGACAACATAGGCACCCTTCATTCAGTTCATTATTTTCTTTACAACAATGTATAGGTGTAGGTAACAGAAAGCTGGTGTATAGTTTAAAAGGTAATAATGAGTGCGGTCTGTTTTGGTTTACTTTTAGATTTCATTGCGACGCCCGGCTGGGGCAATCCGGCCCCTTCAGTTGCCGTGGTGCTGGCGCTGCGGACCCCAAGCACTCTTGGTACCTCTGACGTTACTAGAGGAAACTTGGGCCGAGCATTCGGGCCCCTCTCTGTTGGGAGTCGTTCGGATTGGGTTGGACTTAAAGGGTCAGTGATTCCCGATACCCGTAGGAGATCGGGGATGTCTGTTATATGACGTGGTTGAGGGAGGTCTTAAATTCTCGGTGTGCTAGATCACTGGGTGACCCGACCGAGGGATTCGGTAGTCTTCCTTTATAGGTTGACGCGCGTAAGTGGCGTATACACTTCCAGCGCGTCTTGAGATGGGTGGTGGACCTTGTTAGCTTCTAGGTCTTGACCCAATGAAAACAGCACCCGGAATGCACCCGGCGCCCCTTCGGGGACAGATTGGTAGTTCCCGGGTAAGGAGAGAGGGCGGTTTCCGTACGTGTAGATAATCTCATTTTTATTTCATTGCGACGTTGTTGTAGCTGGAAGCAATATGCCGAAATTCAGTGTTACTTTACGTAGTAAATTACGAAGTTACTTGATACATCTGGTTCCGATGTACTTTGTACTGACGGTAAAGTACTCGCATGCAAAATATGCAAGCAGAGAGTGAACTATGAAAAGGTTTATTTGCTTCCAACATAATTGCAACTTCGAGTTGCATTCGAATTATATAAAACTTTCCCTAGCGTCAGAATCCCTTGGTGCATAATTAGTCTTACTTAACAGTGTTTTTGGTGAAGTATACTAACAAATCTGTACCTAGCTAGTGACGCTTGCGACAATGTTACTTAATCGAATGTTACAATGACACAAAGAAAATCACTAAAGATATAATGAAAAATAAGAAGATCTGGATTACTATCGACGAGTCAACTTATACCGTGGAGCCTTTCATTGCCAATGTTTTTTTAGCATTAGATTCTACAGAAGATGATCAGTGAAACCGTTCCTGCTTATAGCAGTATCTTGAGGAAGTTAACAATTCAACTATGCCGCAGTTATTCACCAGTTCATTGAAGTTACTGCGGCCCCAAGACATTAATATGACAACGTCTTACTTTTCATCAAATAACGCTGCACCATATATGAAAAAGCCTAGGCTAGCCAACATGCTTCACGTAATCTACGTAGCACATGGATTTCACAGGATCTCAGAAGAGATACTATGCCTGTTTCCGGATGTTGACAAATTAATTTCCAGTGTTAAGAAGATCTTTGTGCCCTGTCCAGAATTCTAACATTTAAGTCTATTGCACCAGATGTACCTCTGTCCCCCGACCTATCATAACGAGACGTGGATCTTAACAGAACTTTACTACGCTTTAAATTTCCAGAGAGTAACTGAGGTGGTGAACGCTTTGTAGAATGAAGCGTCTTCGATTGTAGCAGCCCAAACTTCTCAGCTCTTCGGAAGTGAAAAATGGCAACTTTCACTGCGGCCGAGTTTGAGATTCTGCCAGAAGTGTATCACGTTCAAGAGAAAGGAAACCTTTAACGAAGTCAGTGAACATTGTGGATGATGCAGGGCAAAGACTGGACATTGTACCGGGGAAACGAGGTTCATTAATTAGCGAAAAGTGTAAAATAAATGTTATCAAAAAATTGTGATTTGGATAAAGGTAGAAACATTAAAAAATTTTACAATGTGACAATTCCGTTGCAGTTCAAATCAATCCTAAAATGATGCTATATTTTAAATTTTCTCTTATAACCTCTGTCGATTTTCAGAGGTCAGTTTCTCAAATGAAAAATGTATTATCTGACAGGAAACTCAAAATCGTTCCAGAGAACTTGAAAAAAACATTTGGTTATTATGTGCAACGAATAAGGCATTTGCAATACACTGGACTTTTTTAAAAACAAAAACTTCATTTTTGTTCAATTGCAACAGTACGAGTAGCATTTTGTTTAAAACTTTGAAGTTCTTTATAATATGACGATCGCGTTATTGAGTAGTGTATTTTTCTAATACACTATCGCTTGTTTTAGTATTATAATGCCTTTTTGCCCGCCTATTTTAATGATTTATGCCTAAACTTCCGATCTCTGCTCGTAAAGTATGTCCCTCGCACAACTGTGTGTATTGACAAATTGCTTATGAAAAGTAATTGTTTTTATTCATATTAATGTCGCGGGGAAATTATGTTTAATAGCTGCACGAAAGCAGTTTATTAATGAGCCAATAAAGTTCTCTTACATTATAAAATATTTTAAGAACTAAGAAGAACTATTTAAGGATACTGCGGCAAACCCTCATACGAGAGTTAAATTGATTTGGTTCTAATTGGAGCTATGAGTTCTCTTATCCTCAGGTGAATGGTTTTAGGAAATGGATCTTGGTGGTTATTGGCTACCCAGTCGTATTAATAATACTTTGTTTGTTGCAGAATTATTTGGTTTAATTCCTACTAAGTTTGCTTATCGACTTGTATCGGTGACCACCTGTGGATAAAATTCCTCACATAAATTCAATTTTACTTGATACCCTGATTACTTGTAAAGTTACTTCCGCGCGGTTTCTATTTCTTCTTTATACGGCGACTACTCTGCTCTAATAAACTTCTAATGCTGCTTCCACTTACGCTGGTTGCGCTATTCTTAACTTCACTATATTTCAGACTTATAAACCTTCGCTTCTCTTCTTAACGCACATGAACACGTCCTTCCTGTCGTAGTATAACCTTTTAAGTAAATTTTTCTTACTTCACGATTCATTTCGAAT